>SJYT01080641.1:0-49554 GCA_006410635.1 Cephalophus harveyi | reverse complement strand
CCTAGATCTGATAGATAGAGTGCCTGAAGAACTATGGAATGAGGTTCGTGACATTGTACGGGAGACAGGGATCAAGACCATCCCCATGGAAAAGAAATGCAAAAAAGCAAAATGGCTGTCTGGGGAGGCCTTACAAATAGCTGTGAAAAGAAGAGAGGCGAAAAGCAAAGGAGAAAAGGAAAGATATAAGCACCTGAATGCAGAGTTCCAAAGAATAGCAAGAAGAGATAAGAAAGCCTTCTTCAGTGATCAATGCAAAGAAATAGAGGAAAACAACAGAATGGGAAAGACTAGAGATCTCTTCAAGAAAATTAGAGATACCAAGGGAACATTTCATGCAAGGATGGGCTCGATAAAGGACAGAAATGGTATGGACCTAACAGAAGCAGAAGATATTAAGAAGAGGTGGCAAGAATACACAGAAGAACTGTACAAAAAAGATCTTCATGACCCAGATAATCATGATGATGTGATCACTAATCTAGAGCCAGACATCTTGGAATGTGAAGTCAAGTGGGCCTTAGAAAGCATCACTATGAACAAAGCTAGTGGAGGTGATGGAATTCCAGTTGAGCTGTTTCAAATCCTGAAAGATGATGCTGTGAAAGTGCTGCACTCAATCTGCCAGCAAATTTGGAAAACTCAGCAGTGGCCACAGGACTGGAAAAGGTCCGTTTTCATTCCAATTCCAAAGAAAGGCAATGCCAAAGAATGCTCCAACTACCGCACAATTGCACTCATCTCACATGCTAGTAAAGTAATGCTCAAAATCCTCCTAACCAGGCTTCAGCAATATGTGAACCGTGAACTCCCTGATGTTCAAGCTGGCTTTAGAAAAGGCAGAGGAACCAGAGATCAAATTGCCAACATCCGCTGGATCATGGAAAAAGCGAGAGAGTTCCAGAAAAACATCTACTTCTGCTTTATTGACTATGCCAAAGCCTTTGACTGTGTGGATCACAATAAACTGTGGAAAATTCTGAAGGAGATGGGAATACCAGACCACCTAACCTGCCTCTTGAGAAATCTGTATGCAGGTCAGGAAGCAACAGTTATAACTGGACAATAAAATAGATTACTAACATTAAATAAAAGAAATTTACTATGGATAATTATGTTATACAGAGATCAAACTGGAGTAAGGAAGTGAATATTTCTATTACATTGTTGGTCATTGTGGCATAAATGGCTGTGCATGTGTGCATGCTCAGTCATATCCGACTCTTTGTAACCCCATGGACTGTAGTCCACCTGCCAGGCTCCTCTGTCCATGGAAATTCCAGGTAAGAATATGGAGTGGGTTTTCATTTCCCACTCCAGGGGATCTTTCCGATTCAGGGATCGAATCCATGTCTCCTCCCATTTCTGGCACTGGTAGGCAGATTCTTTACCACTGCACCACTCCAGAAGTCATAGATGGCTAATCTCCAACAAAATATTGTATTTCCCTTGCATATGGAAGATTCAATGCTGTGAGCTATTAACTCACCCATAAACTACTTTTCCCAGATTTCTCTTGCATCCAAGAAACACTGGTTTAGCTCTTACTCATGGATGTGGGCAGATATGTTTATCACCTTCACGGTACAGTTTTAAAAACACAAATGTTAATTACCCACTAACTCTATGTCTTTTCACCTAAGATCCCCATGGGATGCAAAAATCACAAGATGGAAGGAGTGTGGATCCCAGAATTACCACATGGAGGAAACTCCAGCCCACCAGGAATATTATGCATGTGTGCATGCTAAATCGCTTCAGTCATGTTCAACTCTTTGAGGATTGTAGCCCACAAAGCTCCTCTGTCTATGGGATTCTCCAAGTAAGAATACTGGAGTGGGTTGCCATGCTCTTTTCCAGGGGATCGTCCCAACCCAAGGGTCAAACTTGCATCTCCTACGACTCTTGTATTGCAGGCAGATTCTTTACCACTGAGCCACCAGAGAAGCCCAGGAATATTCATAGAGAGCCATTAAGTTTGTGAAACATAAACCACTAAGTTGTGAGAACTAAAATGTGAGTTTCATCACATCACATTAAAGCTCTAAGGTTTAGCTGTTACAGCAACTAGCATTACCCTATTTTACATAGTCAGGTATTGGCTCATGAACAGATGAAGATACGTGAAAAGAAGTCAGCATCTTTGATAATTATGTCCTACAAAGGTGTCAGAGTAAGGGAGACACAACAAATAGAAAACAAACTCTCTTAGAAGATATTGTTTGAAGTTTTATGCCTGATATTCTTCTGAGCAGAAGAAAAATACAAGTCCACAATTACTGGACCTGCAAGGAGATTGAAATAATGTTCTTTCTGAGACAGGAAAAATAACCAAACATGAAGTTTTCAAAGGGAGTAAATTAATTAAATTAAAAATAATGGCTGCCCACTCATTAGGAAAGATTCTAAAGAGAGGATTAGAAAAAATTATAGAAGGGATATATAACCTTCAGTGACTTGCCTGGGTATCCATTGCTATAGATTTCATTTCCTACACATATACAGTTCCAGAGTCATGGCAGGAGTGGGCAGAGGGGACGGTCAGAGAATCACTCATATTCTTCTTAAAGGCTGAATCTTAGTCACAGAGAAATTCCCTCTCTGTTAAAACATCAGTTAATAATGACATGTACTTGATTTCTCTATATTTCTCCATATGCTCCCTCCCTCTGTACACTTTCAGTTCCTTTTACATGCACAGAAATTTGTGTAAGCCTGTATTCAGCACTAAAGAGGTGTGGGTTGGCTATTTCTGTAGGATTATTCTCTCACTCAGAAGTGATGGCTTGAATATAGGAGCTTTGTCTTATTCTTCTCTGTATCCCCAAGAGTCATTTATTCATAAAATATTCATGAAACATCTACTATGTGCCAGACCCTATGCTAGGTACAGAAGATAGAAAGGTGAACAAGACCACAAAATCTCTAAACTTTTGGATATTACATTCAACAGGGGATTTAAAACATTGAATTATTTCAAGATAAAATAATTTCTATGATTAAAAAAAGAGCAGAAATAGGGAATAGTAGAAGAGAGGCTTCTTTAGGTAGGGTAATCAAAGTATGTCTCTCTGAGAGAAGAAATTAAAAGATGGATCTAAAGGAAGAGAAATATCTATGTAAAAAGCATGTGTGCATTTTGTGGTGGGAAACAGCTAACAGAAGAAAGAGTATGTGCTGGGGCTCTGAATCAGGAAGTGCTTGGGGTATTTACATAATTTTAAAAGGAGTATTACTCAGCCATTAAAAAGAATTCATTTGAATCAGTTCTAATGAGATGGATGAAACTGGAACCTATTATACAGAGTGAAGTAAGCCAGAAAGAAAAACACCAATACAGTATACTGACACATATATATGGAATTTAGAAAGATGGCAATGATGACCCTGTATGTGAGACAGCAAAAGAGACACAGATGTATAGAAAGGACTTTTGGACTCTGTGGGAGAGGGAGAGGGTGGGATGATTTGGGAGAATGGCATTGAAACTAAAACCAATATGGTATTGTAAAGTAAAATAAAGTAAAAATAAAATTTAAAAAAATAATAATAAATAAATAAATAAATATAAAATATATAGTCACAACCTTAAAAAAAATAAAAAATAAAAGGCCAGTGAATGCAATAAATTAAGAGAGCATGGTCTAGAATGAGGTAGGAAGGTAGATAGTTTTAGAAACTATAGTAAGAAATTTGGATTTTATTTTAAGTACAATAGAAGACCACTGCAGTGTTATACCCTAGTGCCACCTAGGAAGCCCAATGTTGCCCTGGTGCCTGTCAGTAAAGAATCTGCCAGCAATGCAGAAGACTAGGTTTGATCCCTGGGTCAGGAAGATCCCCTGGAGAAGGAAATGGGAACCCACTCCAGTATTCTTGCCTGGAAAATCCCATGGACAGAGGAGCCTGGTGAGCTACAGTCCATGGGGTCACAAGAGTCAGACACAACTTAGCGACTAAACCACCTGACATTACCTAATTTGAATTTTGAGAAGAGCACTTGTATGTGGGTAATGGATTGGTGTGTTGGAAAGATTTAGCAGGCTATTTAACTGATCCCAAATGAGAGATGTTGAAGACTTAGACCAAGATGAAAGCAACAAAGATGGAGAGAAGGCGGCAGATCCAAGATGAATTTTAGCCATTTATTTATTTCACAGAATGTACTGAGGATCTGAACATAAACACTGACAGTGTAAGGAATCCAGGATAAGTCTCCAGCTTGAGAAGCTACTTATAATGAGGAGATGGGGAAGATGTGTTATTGTATTGGGAGGAACAGATGGATACAGGTTGGGGAGAGTGGAGTAGGAAGAAGTCAAGAGTTCCATTACCATGATTTGACAAGAAAATTAGATATCCAATAGCAGATATCAAGTAAACAGTTGTAGGCTAGTCTAGAGTGGAGGAGATCTGAGTTAAGTCAGACACCTGGGACTACCAGCATTAGACATAATTGCACCTATGAGAATTATTCATTGGTAATTGAGGGGTAGGACATATGGAGAGAATTCAATATCATTTAGAGTACTTCATACACATTTGTTGAATAAAAACAAGAATCCTGACCTCGTTGCCAGTGCCCATAAACAGATCCCTGACTCTACATCCTGCTTGCTGCACCCCGTACCTGCCACTTTTCCTTTTTGTATACCAATTGCCTCCTTTGATTTTCACATAGTGTCTGCTGTCTAACTTCCCAGATATCCCATCCATTCCCTCAACTCCCTCATATCTAAGGAGACCCTGCAGAACAAGTAGATTTACTTCCTGATGCCAGAATTCCTGTTTGTCATATTTTGATCTGATTTGTTGTGCCTTGTTAATGGTGTGATTTATATTCTGATAAGAGCAAAGACAAAAAATATGTTCCCAGATGGCTCCCAAACTAAGGGAGGGGTGAGATCTACTGGCAAAACTGTATAAAGGAAAAAGATAAAAAGAACAGAATAGAGTCTAGAATAACCAGGATACTAGTATGTGTTTGGATATTTAAAGCAAAAAAAATTTACAGGTTGAAAATATGATTGAATATACCTCATAAAATTCTGTGCCTTCCATTAGAAGTAAATCACTTTATAAATTCTTAAGCAATTATGTGACTTTAACTTCTTTTAATTGAAGCTTTTAAGATCTTAAAGGCTGTGCTTCACTTCTCAATCAAACATAGTATATGTTTAAGGAAAAAGCGATGCATAAAAGTTATCTGGTGTAAAAGTACACATTACTCTTTACTGGCATTTTTTGTTAAAAACTTCACTGTAAGTGGTCTAAATTTTTGAACATTAGCTTTACCTCATTACCATAGAATCATGATATTTTGAAGGCAATTGAGAGTACAATTAACCTGAAGAAAAGGATGTCATCATTTTCTGACTGATTATCTCAGCTTTCAAAAGTCAGTCATCCAGAACCAGTGTTTCTAATAAAATTTTCAGAAATGAGATTTGATCTATATTTTCTTGGCTTTCTGAATACAAAACAGACTTTGTGGGATGCATGCCTAATGAGTCATCCTTGTTTTTCATGAAAAACATGATTTTCCAGTACTGTAGCATTTTGCTCTTTACTGATGCATTTGCATTAAATGAATATATTACAACTTGGATGTTGTGATTTAGTTAATTATGACAGTCACACTGATGCCTTGATGATTTCATGAATCTGGAATGAACCCAAGTTCTTTAAGGGTCTTACCTCTAATATTAAGAATTCTTATAGAGTGAATCTTTCTTAATTGTACTTGATTATGTTAACATTCTCTGAATCCTGGAATGGACAGGTTTACCATGGATATAAAAAGTATAAGGTCTCATTTTAGCAGCAAAGCTGCCATGGAAGAATATGGAGCAGCACATAAAGGAATGACATGAAGTAATTGAATGTACTGTTGTATTATTTTTCCCACTCAATGTGTTTTAATACTTATTCATTGGTTTTCATTTAAGCAAATTTCAAATTAGTAGTCATTAATTCACATTTTCAGTATTCTTGTACCATGGACATATATAAGCACACAAAGAAGTCTAGCCGCTGACCCAGTTGTTAATAACATTAATATGTACAGAATATCTCCATAAGACCCCACTTGCCTCTATGCCTACACTCATTCACTTATACATTAAATAAAATTTCTTGAATACTTACTGTGCTCTAGGCACTGTCCAGGGAATTGAGGATATAACAAAGTCCCTGCTTTCATGTCTCTTTAGTGGAATAGACAGAAAAATAATTCAATAATTAACTGCTTTTAAAATGCTATGAAGAAAATAACTGGAATGCTGTGATAAGGCATATTGGTGACCAACACTGAACATTCCCCTCTTCTTAACCAAGCTTTAGACCAGTTTCCTTCTGACTATAGTCAGCTGAATTCCCTTTCCTTAGAAGATTTACTTTAGAAAACTTGCAATTGCAATTCCTTCTCAGCCCCTTTGAGATGAAAATCTTCTCACAGCCTCTGACCAGCTTTACAACCCAAGGATGTCTTCATCAAGCACATGGGGTGTCCCTTTGAACTGCAATGATCAAGAAAAATAGATGCCCTATCTTCCAGGCTCTGTTGGAGGGAAGGAGCCTAACTTCACCAGTGAACACAGCTGACCTGACAACCCTTCTCACCAAATTTCCACCAATAGCTATCCATTAGCTCACCTCAGAACTTAAACACTTTCCTGCTTTTTGTTTCAATGGAGTTCAATCTCTCTCCTTTATTGCAATAGTCTTGAACAAGTCTTCTTTGTCTAATTTCGCAGTGCAATTTTTCTCTGACAATAGGGAGAAGGAAATTCTGCCATCTACTTTAAGTAGAGTGAAGAAAAGGCATCCATGAAGGGAAGGCCTTTAAGCTCTGACCTAAATAATGAAAGCAGCAGCAATGTGTGGGATCAAGGAAGAGCTAGTACTTCAGGTAGATGAAGCCAGAAGCATTAAAGCTCTGAGGCTCAAAAGAGCTTGCTATGTTCTCAGAAGACCAGGGTGACAATGACACAGGAGTGACGAGACAGTGGTGTAAGACTGATGGCAAGCAGAGACCAGGTCACACTGTATCTTATAGGTCAAGGTTGAAAGGTTAGATTTTATCACATATTAAAGCTCTGAGGCTCAAAAGAGCTTGCTATGTTCTCAGAAGACCAGGGTGACAATGACACAGGAGTGACGAGACAGTGGTGTAAGAATGATGGCAAGCAGAGACCAGGTCACACTGTATCTTATAGGTCAAGGTTGAAAGGTTAGATTTTATCACAAGAGTATTGGGAAACTATTGAAAAGTTTTAAGAAAAGGAAAAATATGACCTAGTTTGGGTCAAAAAGAAAAAGTCCAGCAGCTCCAAGGAAGATAAATTGGATGCAGTTAAGAGGGGTTCCCAGTCATGGAGTCAATCTTTCAATATTCATTTTGGAAAATATAAGTACTTTCAAAGAGTTCAGCTCTAAGAAATATAGGTCAGGCGACTTGGGAGTTTAGAGAACTGGGAATAAATGTAAGATTGATTTTTCCCTAAAGATAATTTATTTGGCATTTGGTCTTCTAAGATAAAAGTGAAGAGAATATAATTAAATGTTTATTTATCTATATTAAACCAAATGCAATAGTAAACTATTCCAGTTATACCAAAGAGCACTAAACGTGTGTTAACTGATTTCTAGGTTGATGGAGTTCTCTTAGAAGATGTATGGACCTGACTCACTCACAATTGTGCTCTAAGAGATTCAGATATCCTTCTTTGTTTCTAATTTCCCCTTACCCCTACCACTAATCCAGTTAATGAAAAATGAAGAAGCGGGCATTGTTAGCACAACAGGTCTACATAACTGTTTCATGAATTTGGGAACTATAGACAAACTAAATCCAACCTACAGTTCATCCTGCCTAATGCTGCTTTTCACAGTCCCACTTAGAACAAAGAGCAAAGAGAACATTTTCTTTTATGACACCGACCTCTAAAGTTTAAGACTTAATTTGACCATTCAAATTTATCTAGCTGGGAATATAAGATGTAATTTCATGTAGTAAGCATATAATGAATGTGAAATGATGATTAAATGAATGAATGAGTAAAATAAATAATACCCTCAAGATATTAAAAAAAGAACATCCATCTTCTATAATCAGAAAATAGTGAACCAACATCTAAATGAGTTTAGCCATTCACAAAAGTAGCTCATTTCAAAAGATGCCTTGATTTGTTAAATAAATTTTAATTATCTACTGCTGGTTCAGCAAACTTTCTCCCTAAAGGGCTAGACAGGAGACATTTGGACTTTGCAAACCAAAGCCTGCAAAGTTGCTATTATTCAACTCTGCCATAAATACTGTATTCCAATTAAACTTTATTTATGGACATATAAATTTAAACTTCATGTAATATCCATGTGTTCTGAAATATTCTTCTTTTGCATTTCTTCAATCATTTAGAAGTATAAAAGCCATTCCTGGCCCACAGGCTTTACAAAGCAGTCATCTAACCAATTTTCTGACCTCCTGATCTCCTAATATCAGGCACTGGAGAGACCATGGTGTGGAAGATAGTTTTGTAAAGGTGGTGATGATGGGACTAAGAAAGAAAGTGAAAGTGAAGTCACTCAGTCATGTCCAACTCTACAACCTCATAGGCTGTAGCCTACCAGGCTCCTCCGTCCATGGGATTTTCCAGGCAAGAATACTGGAGTGGGTTGCCATTTCCTTCTTCCTAATATCAGGCACTGGAGAGACCATGGTGTGGAAGATAGTTTTGTAAAGGTGGTGATGATGGGACTAAGAAAGAAAGTGAAAGTGAAGTCACTCAGTCATGTCCAACTCTACAACCTCATAGGCTGTAGCCTACCAGGCTCCTCCGTCCATGGGATTTTCCAGGCAAGAATACTGGAGTGGGTTGCCATTTCCTTCTCTAGGAGATCTTCCTGACCCAGGGGTTGAACCCAGGTCTTGCGCATTGTAGGCAGACACTTTACTGTCTCAGCCACCAGGAAGTTCTGATGGGACTAAGGTATCCACCAAATCCTGTTTATTTGATCAAGAATTAACTTTAGTTAGACCAGTAAAATATAATCCTGAAAATTTTGCGTTAGGTTCATTCAAGTCTAGTGCAAAGTTGTGACAGTCTTGATAAGCAAGAAGAAGTAAAGAATAATTTCTGAAGGAAAGTTACACAGCTCAAAATAGCCAGGAGTTAAAACTCCTCTCTGGGGCCTCCCCACTGTTCTATGCAAAACAAAGAACTCTCTCACCCAAAGGAAAAATTTTAAAAATGGACATTAAGGTTGATTATATCCAGCTCCCAGCCAGTCCAGCCTCTGGCCAATCTCCAGAATTCCTTGCCCCAGCCATTTAAGCGATAACTACTCCGAACAATCTTGGAGAAGAACAGGCCCCCTTAAGACAGTAGATTTCCCCATATATTCCTATATATACTTACTCTTTTCTTGGGTTAGTGCAGCAGCTCACTAATCTGACTGCTGCCCCTTCTCACATTATTAAAGGTGAAGTGTTCCTGTAAAGTGCCAGTCTCATTCTTTTTCTGAACCTTGCCTTCTCTAACTCCCTTACTCTACAGTTTCAACATATTTAAAAACCTGGTAAGGGGGAAGCACTTTTATAAAGGAATTCTCTTTTTAGGAAGAAATGATATAGAAAGAAGCAAAAGCAAGTTTTCAGTGTGACTTATGACTGAAATATCCCTATATCTGTTAACCTCCTTTGATTCTAGCATCACATTCATTAAGAAACTTCTGATTTCCAACTCAGTTTCCCAGGTATTCTGATATTACAAAGGTAATATGCTCAATAGCAGATATAATTATTTACCACTGGAAATGAACTTCCTCAGTATGAATTAATAAACTGGTAAGCTTGGATAGTTTCAATCAAGTCCCCAGAGTCTTCTATGTAAAAATAACTTCCTGAACATGGAATACTGATAACCAGATCCTAACTCCTTGCTGAGCCCACAAAGGTAGTGGTTTCCTTTGAGGCGCTGCCTACACAGCCGGGATAAAGCTTTTAACTGCCAAGTTCTCAGTCAAGCATTATGTTTCTTTCCTGCAAAGTTTTCTTTTAAACACTTTTTTTTTTTAATTTTTTTTTTTTTGACTTCACATTTTACTTTAATGTAATATGTGCATTAAATAATATTTGGTCTGTCCAAACAAAAATCATTTTATTTTGAAAGACAAACATGGAAGAATACAAAATGTTTGCAAATATATGTGTATGTGTGTGTGTATATACACACATACACATATATATATATGTATACGTATATTCATATATGTATGTATTGCCTATAAGGAAGTTAATTATATTTGCCAAATAACTTGGTCTCAAGAAATATAGACGTCTCAATCCTTGACTGGACAGGGTTTTAAAGGATTCAAACATTCCTCCATCCATGTCTTCTTTTTTGCCCCAGGTTTAAAGATTATCACAAGTGATCACAATAAATATTTTCCCCTATCAACTCTATGAAAATATAGTAATAGCCCTGTTCTAATTCTTGCAACACACTTCCCTAAAGTACAACTGTTAATATCTGTTAACATATTAAAAGAAGTAAAAATAAAAATAAAACAGTCATGACTTCACAAGTCCATGTTAAAAACAGAACCTTTCTTTTCTCTCTTTGGGTTTATAGGCAGGCTTCACTCCTGGAGTTTTCTGTGGGAACATTGGTATTAACACTAAACCATTGTTTCCTCCTTGGGATCATCGTTTAAGTAGCTGGTCAGTATTATGTTAATTCACAGCAGTAGTAAATAGATTCTTTTTCAATTGTCAAGATACACTTAAAGCATACTTTTTTATTACAGAGCGTAATTATTCTGTTTCACTTTTGCTTTATGTAAAAAATAAATTCTATCATAAATTATGAAGATAAATACCTCTACAGACTTTTTAGAAGACAGGTTTTAATTTAGATGTCGTCTTTGAAGCAAATGTTCTTTTCTTCTGGAAAGCTCAAAAAGAAACCATTTAGAGTTTTGAGTACAAGCTTTTTTGGCATCAATGATGCATTTAACACGTATTCATATCTCCCCTTCCTGTATTCCCTCACTAGATTAACAATAACAAACATTAACAAAAGCAAAGAGCCCAAAACCAAACCAAACAAAAAAATCGTGATAAATAAGGAAAGGTATGGTTATTTATTTTTTCTACATTCCATCCAGTTGCAAGAGCTGCTTCAAATGCAGTTCAGCAAGTGACTAATTCCAGTGGGGAATCTTGGCTGTTTTAGCAATTTTCCATGGAATTAGGATTTCTTTTTGTTATTTCCCTATTATAGTAAAAATCTTTGGAAATGTTAAATATGCTCTTGGAATATGCGTTGTTAATTCATTTCTTTTGTTTTCATAGTTTGCTTGTTCCTAAAAAAGCCCTGACAACAAAGCACCGTGTATGTGCTGTTTCTCTAGTTTGTGTTAAACTTAGGAACTTGTATATTTAGCACTTGTTGTATTTCTATATACAGAATACAGTATCATAAAGTTTTTTGAAATGGGTTTGGGAATTGGCTTCTTTTTATGTATTCCATTATGGCATCTATTTTTAATTATTTTCCTCTGCACAGCTTCAAGTAAGATTTGAAACAGAGTCATCCAAAGATAACAGGGTCATTTACTCACATAAAATTCTCCTTTGCTCCCTCTTCTTCCACATGGAACTGTAATTTTTCTGGGAATGTTTGCTTTGGCCACCTAAGCGGAGAGGATGGAGGAATACAAAATCTGTGGATCATCTGTCTGAACCAAGTAGAAACTAGCAATATTCTGATCTAAATTGATTGTTATTTCCAATAAGAATATTTGAAAGTCTCTGGCTGGAATCACAAAGTATAGTTCTTTTTCTATTACTGCCCTTCCCCACCATATACTAGTTCCAAATTGATTTTATAAATAGATTAGAACACTTAATGACTGGAATTTTTGTTATTGGCAAATATTAAAGTACTGTGTTAATCCTTCCCTAATCATGATCAAGCTCTTCTTTCCGATTTAACTTGTTTCATTTAATTTCATTTTAGTTTTATTACCTTTTTGGCTGTGTACCTAGAATCCTTCATGTATGCACGGACCATGCCGGCAAATACTCATCTATTAGTTTCAGTTTGTTAAACTGAAAAAATGTTCTTCTTCATTTTAAAATATATTAAGCTTGAGGCCTGTCTCCATCCTGTAGGGAGTTCATACTCAATCATTAAGTTAACCTGCATTTCTGTTTTTTACGTTCCTCCACCTCCGCTCAGACCAGCCACGGTCAAGGAGGGCAAGGGAGTTGGGTTCAAGGCCTTGTAGACTCCAACATGAGGAACAGACTGTGAAGCCCAGGAGGGAGAGACGCAGACATCTACAGGAGAACTTGGGAGGACCGGAAGAGCACTGTTTGTCAGAGAAAGCTCCGTCATCTTCTAGCTCCGGTCAAGTGACAGACTATCCCCAAGTTAACACTGAGCCTGAAAGAAAACGCTGTGGCCACGAGAGGCTCCGGAGACCTCCCCTCCCCAAGATCAGCGGTGAGGTGCTTCTGAGCACCGAATCGGATGACCAGGAGGCTCACTCTAGCCATCGAACTCGGAACTGGGAAAAACAGTTCAGACCGCAAGACCAGCTTTCTCCCAAAACCTCACGGAAAGCGGGGCTTCCCTGCAAGGAAGCCGTTTATAGGAGGGACCATGGGCAAGGTGAGCACAGAGAGAGGAGACGCAGGCCCCGGACTCCTCCCTCCTCAGAGAGTGAGGAGCAGCTCCGTGACACAGGTAATGAAGGCCAGCCTTGTCGGAAGTGCCGCTACCGTGTATATACATGCAAACAAATGTATCTGTTAAGCACCGTAGACAACATGGCCTTTCTCTCTGGTTCATGCTGGACCAGATATTATAAAAGGTATTTACTTAATCTCAAATCTCAAGAAGGAGAATATCTGTACCTTTTCCCTTCTGCTTTCTAAGAGAATACACACTCCTTGCAAGGTTCTTCCAGCCCCACAATTGCAGTGGAGGTACTCGTCCCAGGTACAATTTTTAATGTGCCAAGACCTTACATCAGAGATTCTGATACTAAAGCAGTGCTATTGAGTTTCTGATTTTGATTCCATGAACCCAGAAGGTCTAATGACACCACCTTCATAATATTTGCCTCCCAAGAAGACCTACAGGGCTGGAAGTACTGGATTTTCTTCACCTCATCTTTCTCACTTGTGAAGTGAGAGATGAGACAGGCGGTCTCTTAAGATAGTGTTTTTCAGATAGTGAGCCTCTGGTTTGTTTTCGTGAGAATCAGCTGGGCTGCTTCCTAAAAATGCCGATTTCTGGATATGTGTTATCAGTCCCTGGAGTGCAGCCTGGCAACTCGGGCTTGTTTTACCAGGAGGTGATTCTTATGGACTTAAAGTTTGAAAACAGTTGTTTTGAGTTCCTTCCTGTGCTTTAACCAGCTTCAGCTCTGCAGCTGGTGCTCTGAAGCACCAGTGTCAGGTAAGTTCTTGGTACTTACTTAGGAATGCGGTGAATGAGCCTCCACTTTCTGGCATCCCCGAGGCCCTACTCTGAAGCCCGTCACTGACACAATAACGGTTCTCTCCATGCCTTTCTGGAAACTGCCGCCGTGACGTCTTTCCACATGGCCGTACCACTGCGAGTCGTAGCACTGGCTGTCTGGTGTTTCAGTTAGACTGTACTCGTCTCCCTAGTTTTGTTTTGCTCTTATGGAATGTTTACAGAGACTCGGGTTATTGGGGGAAAAATACCAAGGAGGCGACTCTTCTTACTTCCTTCCACTTACTGTTGCCCAGCCAACCTCTGCTCCTGGTTTGGAGAGTGGTTTCTAGGTTGCAGGTTCATGTTGATTCTTTTGGTTCCCCCTATCATTTTATCTCTTCCTGTTATGTTACTCTTTTAAGTTTTTAAAGGACTTGGTGATAAAGAAAATGAAAATCCAGGTCAGCAAGTATCTATATGCCGCAAATCTTCTTGCCTCAGGCTTTATGTTTAGGGGTAGATGCTTGGATCTGAGCCTCAAACAGTTCATGAGTCAGGCCACAAAGGTGGACTTGTAAACAAGCAATTGCAAATTTGATATACTTTGAACAAAGAGCTCTGGGGCAATAGAGGAGGAAGTGATAAAATCTACCTGGAGTATGTTTTGTAAGTTACTTTATATCAGATTTAGAAAGACATTGGAGTCCAAAAAGTATCAGGGAGGAAGGGTGGTTTCATCGACCTCTGTGTTTCTGATTTTGTGACTGCTACCCGCTAAGTGTGCTCTGAGGGCTGGTTAACCTCTATGGCTTTTTCAGTATGCTCAAGGGTATTTTAAACAGACTCAGAAAGGGTGGAAATAATATGAAAGAAACTCAGTGACTCACAAACGCTGCTACTGGAGTTGTAGGCAAACGTTTTGTTCCTTTTAATTTAATAGCATAAGAGTTTTTAAAAACAGTGTGACTAGGCAGTTACTAAAATGGCAGCAACATAGCTGCTAGCCTCTGTCATCTTATTTTCAGCTTACTTTGCAGATTTCACCTACAAAGACTTTGTTGGCATTTGATTTTGTGAGCCACCCACCACCCTAGAATAGGTCAGAAGATTACATTAAAATGTAATCATGTACTGGTGTCTATTCTTGCTGTTGTAAAAGTTCTTACAGTTGTTAGCATAGGCCAAAGTTTTGTTTATCCTAATAATGAAGAAAGCAGCAGGACAACAGAGAGCTAGTTCTAAGAGCACTGGTTTGTGGGACGATCCGTTGAAGAAGGAACACAGAATAAAACTGCTAAATTAAATATATGATTGGCTAATTTTCTAAAGAGCAGTAAATCCATACTACCTTTGAGGGTAACATTGCTATTGGGCTATTAGATTGAGACAGCTTATTAATTTTCTGCAGTTTAACTTCCAGCCTCTCAGAGCCGTTAAACGCCATTCTATGATATTTCCCAAGACTGGCTTCTTACAAAATATGCGTGAATGGTATCAGGATCCATGTGTCATCATATTAGCTTATTCCATAGTTTGAGATAAGTTTATCTTGAATACCAGTACTTTTAGCAGTTTTATTTTATCAAAATTTCTTTAAAGGTAAGCTTTGTTTGTTTATTGAGGGAGGTTGTTGTTTTCTCAAACTGGAGAATGATGAACAGAAAAAGATAAGCAAGAATTTGATTAAAAAGTCATTGTGGAACTGTTGAAAATATGTCCTACCTGGTTTTTTGAAAGCTGGTTTCCAGATTATGTTTAGGTTACCAAAATGAAGACTGCCATTTTCTTAATTTCTTTGGATTAACTATATTTAATAACATTTAGAAGCATCTCTATTTTCTGTAATGACAGGCTTACAGTGTACTATCTGGAATTCCTTCTTAGGTACTTAGAAAAGCTCTTTTCACCTTTGGTATGAAATATGCTGCAGTTAGTCAGCAGTCTTGTCAGTCTAGAAATCTAGTATTCCAGGATGTAGAAATTTTCTACTTAATGAGATCTACAAGTTCCAAACAAAGAGTTCAAATANCCTTCATTCTTTCTGGACTTATTGCTCCACTGATCTCCAGTAGCATATTGGGCACCTAATGACCTGGGGAGTTCCTCTTTTGATATCCTATCATTTTGCCTGTTCATACTGTTCATGGGGTTCTCAAGGCAAGAATACTGAAGTGGCTTGCCATTCCCTTCTCCAGTGGACCACGTTCTGTCAGCCCTCTCCACCATGACCCGCCCGCCTTGGGTTGCCCTGCAGGCATGGCTTGGTTTCATCTCTATAAGAGCTCTTTATAATCATAACCACAGTACCATTGCATGAATGTATGTATTCAGTTGTGTCCAACTCTTTGTGACCCTGTGGACTGTAGCCTGCCAGGCTTCTCTGTCCATTAAATTTTCCTGACAAGAATACTAGAGCAGATTGCCATTTCCTACATCAAACCTATGTCTCTTGTGTCTCCTGCATTGGCAGGCGGATTCTTTACCACCATACCACAATACCACTACTATACTTAAATTCAGATTAATTCCATAATATCGATGAATATGCAGTGTTTGATTTTCAGTATCATAAATACTTTAAATTTATACTTTTATATTTACATTAATATATACATTTTTTCATTATTCTATGTATGCATGCATTTACAGAGAAACAAATGATTACTCTCTACGGTAGAAAATAAAGTTCTGTAAAATTTAACCTAAAACTCTTTTTTCTAGCCTCAACAACAGCCTTTCTCTGTAGTAAACAGAATGCTGGACAGAGAATCAGAGATCAGTTTTGGGGTTTTCTCTGCCACTTAATATATGAGATTAGGAAATCAAAGGATCTCTCTAGGACATATTTCTTCACCTCATGAAACAAGCAGGTGAGTAAGTAGATGCTCTCAAAAAGCAAAATTCTTGGGTTTTATGATTCTGTAAGAGCGCCCTGTCTGAACCCTTTATAAATATTTAGACAGGTGATATCTTTCTCAAGTCTAGGATTTAGTCTAGTGAAGAGTGAAAAATGTGTCATCAATCTTTAAATGGAGGGAGTCACATTCATTTGGNTATTTCTTCACCTCATGAAACAAGCAGGTGAGTAAGTAGATGCTCTCAAAAAGCAAAATTCTTGGGTTTTATGATTCTGTAAGAGCGCCCTGTCTGAACCCTTTATAAATATTTAGACAGGTGATATCTTTCTCAAGTCTAGGATTTAGTCTAGTGAAGAGTGAAAAATGTGTCATCAATCTTTAAATGGAGGGAGTCACATTCATTTGGGGCTCAGCTGGTAAAGAATCTACCTGCAATGCAGGAGACCTGGGTTTGATCCCTGGGTTGGGAAGATCCCCTGGAGAAGGAAAATGCTATCCATTCCAGTATTCTGGCCTGAAGAATTCCAAGGACTGCATGCCATGGGGTCACAGTCAGACGTGATTGAGCCACTTTCACTTTCACTTTCTTTTCACATTCACTTGACTATTCACATACTCTGAGTATCTTTTCTAATTTACTAAATAATGATCCCTCCTACTCCTTAGTTTAGACAGCACAGAAAGAGCTACTTTAACCAAAACATCAATGTTAATGGTTAAAATAACTGGATCTTAAGCTGACTGTGCTCTTTTGCCCATGGGGGCCCAGTGTGCAGTGGCTGCAGATAGCAGCCTCCTTGGTTGTGTATGCACCTGTTGCCTGTACAGGTTGCCCTAAGGGACCTTGGAGACATCTCTTCCTAGTGGGCATTCATGACTGGCCTGCTGTCCCCAGTCTATTCCTGGGTTGGGAGGATCCCCTGGAGAAGGGAATGGCAACCTACTCCAGAACCCTTGCCTGGAGAATCCCATGGACAGAGGAGCCTGGTAGGCTACAGTCTATGCGGTCGCAAAGAGTCGGACACGACTGAGCAACTTCACTTCACTTTCCTTAAAACTAAAGAATCTTCTAGTAGAGAAAGCAAAAACAAAATCAGTGTTAACAATATGCATATTTAAGGTCTTCTTTTTCTTTAAACTTTAGTCATCAAAATAAACACCCGCTAATTGTAAAAAACAAGGATGAGATATATGATGCATTCCTAGAACTAACTTCATACTTTCTACATGTGTTTCAATAAAGGAATTTGAAATTAAAGTTTCTCTCTTGCAGTTTAGTATCTTTTTCTACTATCTTCTTCTTATAAGGTAAAGACATTTCTCTTTTAAATGCAAAGATTAATTATAGTCCAAAGGATTTAAGAAATCAACCTTCTAGTGAAAATTAAAGGTTACAGTTTAGAAGAAGACTCACAACATAGCCACTTAAAGGCTAATTATGAAGACATAAGAAGTGATCTATAATCAAAGCTAACACTTACAAATATAACTAATAAAACAACTATTTCTAAAAAATGTATTAAAGCATAAAAATTTTATCATGATTTAAAATTAGATATAAAGCCTTTAAGCATATTCCAATCATTAACTGAATTGCACAATTATTTAAAAGAGATTTCAGTCAATCGCCTATGCCTATCTCTATGTTTCATACAGAAATAAGGAAATGAGTATCCTTGAACACACTATTTACAATCATACCTCAAAACCTTTTTATTGGCGTTTATGGTTTCTTCTACATGGAATGCTTTCCCCGTATATATCAACATCGTTTACTCCTTCACACTCTTTAAGTCTTTGCTTCAACTTAGTCATGCTGCTGCTGCTAAGTCGCTTCAGTCATGTCCGACTCTGTGCGACCCCACAGACGGCAGCCCGCCAGGGTCCGCTGTCCCTGGGATTCTCCAGGCAAGAACACTGGAGTGGGTTGCCATTTCCTTCTTCAATGCATGAAAGTGAAAAGTAAAAGTGAAATTGCTCAGTCGTGTCTGACTCTTCGCGACCGCGTCGACTGCAGCCTATCAGGCTCCTCCGTCCACGGGATTTTCCAGGCAAGAGTACTGGAGTGGGGTGCCATTGCCTTCTCTGCAACTTAGTCATGAGGTCTTTCCAAAATATTTAAAAATTTACCCCCTACCATCCTACAGTCCTCTGTCTTTCATCTCTGCTTTATTTTTATTTTTGGTATTATCATTTATTCATTTGTATTTGTCTGACTTCCCTCACTATGATATGAGTTCCAGAAGGCACATTTTTTTTCTCTTGCTCAAGTCATAATTTTGTACCAAGAACATGCCTAACACACAGTACATACTCTATAAGAAAAAATAGCTAAATGGGCTTATCCAGAACTTCGAGGGACACTCTATATCGTGAATCAATCCTATTTTAATCTGCCATAGTCCATATTTTCCTTTGATTTATATTTATTGGTCTTTTAATTAGCTGCAGATGTCTAAAACATAAAAACATTCAAATATTTTCCTGGCTACCAATCCATATGCTCTGTTCCTAAGGGTACAGACCAAGCATACATTGGATAGGTCTTGGCTCCAAATCTCTACTTTGGCACTGTGCAGAAAACAGTTACCACAGCTGACCTAAGACTGCTATTTTTAGAAAGGCCTGTTTGCAAATTTGACACTCAACTGGTATTATGGGAAGTTAGATTTTGGGAGAATTCTCACTGCCCTAACTGATAAGAATGGTGCACTATGCCTAAATTGGTTGTGCAAACAATATGGTTTATGTAAAACAGCTGCTTTCCTTCTGGAAGTCTGGAATGCCAAGAAAAAGCTAAGTGACCAATCTCTAAGAAAAACCCTGGATATTGTATATCTAATGAGCTTCCTGGGCTTCCCTGGTGGCTCAGAGGTTAAAGCGTCTGCCTCCAATGCGGGAGACCCAGGTTCAATCCCTGGGTCGGGAAGATCCCCTGGAGAAGGAAATGGCAATCCACTCCAGTATTCTTGCCTGGAGAATCCCATGGACAGAGAAGCCTAGTAGGTTACAGTTCACGGGGTCGCAAAGAGTCGGACACGACTGAGCGACTGACATGACATGACATGACATGACATGACATGAATGAGCTTCCTTGGTAGACAACACTTCACAACTCATCCCTAGGGCAATTAAGCTTGTCATGTATGTTCCTTGAGGAAAAGAATTCTGGATTTGCCTAGTTCTCTCTATACATCCCTCCATGAACCATTTCCATTTGGTAATTTTGCTTTGTATTCTCTCACTGTAAAACAAATAATAGCCATAGGTATGACTATATGCAGAGTTTTGTGAGTTCACCCAGAAAGTCATCCAAAAGGTGTGTATACATCTGGGAGTGAATTCTTTGTGTACATCAGAGTACAAACACTCTTAGGGGTTATATTAGAATTCTGCCTACCACAAAATCCTAATGCGCAAGACCAATAAACTTGGGATTTTGTAACGTTTCTAATCCTTGGGAAGGGTGCTGGAGGCTCCCTATCTGGTCACTCACTGAACTCTTACTGCATGCCTACTATGAGCTCAACCCTAGTGAGCTGAGCTAGACAATAAAAGAGCTTGTGGGTTTTATTTATTTTGCTTCTCTCCTTTAAGGTTTTGTCAAACTGAACTAGCTTACTCCATGGATCCTTCTGCAGAGGCATCCTCTTATCAGGAAGCACTTCACAGCACCAGTCACATGATAGAAGTGGTGAAAAAATAAACTGTGTGGCAGAGAAGAATCCCTGAGAACCAAGAGCAGCCTAGGCTCCAGAGCCAGCCCCACTGTAACTCCTTTACAGTTTTCTAAAGTGAACAAGTGGGTGGCTCTTGACACAGATTAGGCCTTTTTTTTTTTTTTCTTAAGACGTAGAGTGAGGAGGTGTCTTTCAGGTTTCCTTGCTGGCTTTTAGAATCTGTTATTAATACTAGTCTTTGTATTTGAAATAATCATTCCACGGTCCAATGGAAAAAACCTACATATATAGACTATTTCCCACCAAAAGCACAATAGTAACTATAAAAATATATGTACATGTAAAACACATGTTTTGTAGTAAATATAACAATAAATGTGTTTGTTAAAGGAAGTGGTATGCCATTTACCTTTAATATATTCTCCTAAAGCCCCATTTCTTTCTTTAATTCAGAAAAACTATCCTGCCACCGTGGGCTTCCCCAGTGCCTCAGCAGTAAAATATCCACCTGTAATGCAGGAGCCGCAGGAGACATGGCTTCAGTCCCTGGGTCGAGAAGTTCCCCTGGACGAAGGTATGGTAATCCACTCAAGTATTCATGCCTGGAGAATCCCATGGACAGAGGAGCCTGGTGAGCTACAGTCCATAGGGTAGCAAAGAGTCAGACACGACTAAAGCAGCTTAGCAGAGACAGATGTATACTGCCTCTGTACAAAATGCTGATTGGTCTATCACATGCATTCCTATTCAGGTCTAATCACTGCTCTTCAGGTAAAATAAAATTTAAGAGACAAGCATAAATAATCAAGGAGATAAGTGCACTGATGTACACGAATGGACTAAAGTGATTACGATTCTTGGGCCTAGAAATAAAAAGTTTTAACAAATATATTAAGTACTATGACAAATTCATCTTCCAAATTCCTAAGTTTTCAGTGGTAATCACGTGAATTGAAAACAAGTGTTAACTTTTTGAGAGAATATAGCCAACATTATTTCCTCTCTTTCCTTATACACTAGCTTCTAAAAGAATCTGTGCATTTCCTCTTTCTGTCACCAGCTTGAATATGTGCTTAGTAAATAAATAAATACATTTTTGATAAACAGATTTGGATAAGAACTAATAAGTTCTTATCAGTGTTTGGAAAAATAGAAATCCCAAAGAAACACAATGACAAAGAATGCTCAAACTACCGCACAATTGCATTCATCTCACACACTAGTAAAGTAATGCTCAAAACTCTCCAAGCCAGGCTTCAACAATATGTGAACCATGAACTTCCAGATGTTCAAGCTGGTTTTAGAAAAGGCAGAGGAACCCGGTATCAAATTGCCAACATCCACTGGATCATCGAAAAAGCAAGAGAGTTCCAGAAAAACATCTATTTCTGCTTTATTGACTATGCCAAAGCCTTTGACTGTGTGGATCACAATAAACTATGGAAAATTCTGAAAGAGATAGGAATACCAGATTGTGTCGTTTAACAAATTAGATAGCCAAACCTCTGTGTGACAAGATATATTTTACTGGGCAATAGAGAGAGGCACTTGGAGAAGTGTGAAGAGGCGAACAAAATATTCTGCAGTAAGGAAGGAGAAAGGAATCTGAGAATTTTCAAAATAAGTCACAAATAGATGTAGGACATAAATGATTAACAAGGTCTCCTTTCAGATAAAATTGTCATCTGTGTCTCTTGCTACAACATATGAAAGGTAGTACAGCCCTCCTTTGGAATCTGCAAGGGTTTAGTTCCAGGATCCTAACTGACTTTGGACAGCAAATTCCAATAATACTTAAGTACATTATGTAAAATGGCATCATATTTGCATGTACCTACACATGGCAGAAAGTGAAGAGGAATTAAAAAGCCTCCTGATGAAAGTGAAAGAGGAGAGTGAAAAAGTTGGCTTAAAGCTCAACATTCAGAAAACGAAGATCATGGTATCCTGTCCCATCACTTCATGGGAAATAGATGGGGAAACAGTGGAAACAGTGTCAGACTTTATTTTGGGCGGCTCCAAAATCACTGCAGATGCCGATTGCAGCCATGAAATTAAAAGATGCTTACTCCTTGGAAGGAAAGTTATGTCCAACCTAGATAGCATATTAAAAAGCAGAGACATTACTTTGCCAACAAAGGTCCATCTACTCAAGGCTATGGTTTTTCCAGTGGTCATGTATGGATGTGAGAGTTGGACTGTGAAGAAAGCTGGGCACCGAAGAATTGATGCTTTTGAACTGTGGTGTTGGAGAAGACTCTTGAGAGTTTCTTGGACTGCAAGGAGATCCAACCAGTCCATTCTAAAGGAGATCAGCCCTGGGTGTTCTTTGGAAGGACTGATTTTAAAGCTGAAACTCCAGTACTTTGGCCACCTCATGCGAAGAGTTGACTCATTGGAAAAGACTCTGATGCTGGGTGGGATTGGGGACAGGAGGAGAAGGGGACGACAGAGGATGAGATTGCTGGATGGCATCACCAACTCAATGGACATGAGTTTGGGTGAACTCTGGGAATTGGTGATGGACAAGGAGGCCTGGCATGCTGCAATTCATGGGGTCGTGAAGAGTCGGACACGACTGAGTAACTGAACTGAACTGAACTGAACCTCTGCAGAAGAAAATAAAAGGAAGCTATGATAAGGAAGCAGTAAGGGACATGACTGAGTGACTGAACTGAACTGATACAAAGATTAAAGGGAACAAATAGTTTGCTTTGGGCAACATCATCAATAAGGGTAATCATGTATCCCCCTCAGCTTCAGAGAGGAGTTTTCTAGGTACAAAGTTTTGACAAAACTATGGAGTGATATTAGTGAAATACCCAAACGCTGATTTTCTTAAATCTGATTATTTTTGACTAGCATTTCAGAGTCGGAAACAACTGAGCGACTGAACTGAACTGAACTGAAGCTTTTCAAAAAAGAAAAATTTCATACTTCAAATAGATCATGACATGTGTATTTCCTGTTTCTACCTGTGTCAGATGTATTTGTCCCCTTTATTATAAAGTAACACCAAAGGTCGGAAAAGGCAATGGTACCCCACTCCAGTACTCTTGCCTGGAAAATCCCATGGATGGAGGAGCCTGGTGGGCTACAGTCCACAGGGTCGCTAAGAATCAGACACGACTGAGCGACTTCACTTTCACTTTTCACTTTCATGCATTGGAGAAGGAAATGGCAGCCCACTCCAGTGTTCTTGCCTGGAGAATCCCAGGGACGTGGGAGCCTGGTGGGCTGCCGTCTATGGGGTTGCACAGGGTTGGACACGACTGAAGCGACTTAGCAGCAGCAGCAGCAGCAACACCAAAGGTAAATCAAGAGTTCAATTGGTTAGTCTCCTCAATACCATTACCTTTAAATCTTCAATAAAACCAAAATATTCAGCACAGTTTGACCCACCAAAAACCTATTCTTTTTATCTAACTTCAAATTCGTCATTCAAAAAGTAATTTGCCAATGGTTTAACATTTGCTTTGCTATATCCTATGTTTAAAACAATGACCTATCTTGACAATTTTCCCTTGAGTTTAATAGAAGTCAAACAAATTATGAGTTAATTTTTAATATCTGCCCTATAGAAAACCCCTCATATGCCATGGTGAGGCCTAAACAAAAAATTTTAAACTCTTGAAGGTAGCTTGATAGAATCTAGGTCATACAGTATCTTTTTGTTCCATATCTCTTATAATTCAATGTCTACATTACAAACTTTAAAAAGGACACTTATTCTAGAATAGGCCATGTTCTGCAGAGCAAAGCAAAAATCAAGTGTTAGCAATTTTTATGCACAAGTACAGATATTCAAAACCAGTACTGTAGTTTACCCAATTATTTTAAATATTAAAAGAAGAGGCTTGATGCCACCAATCTATTTTCCTAGAGCCTTCATAAGAAAGAATGTGGATCTTAGGGGCAGGTATTTCTACCACCACTGAGACATGGACTGAAAGTGAAAGTGAAAGTTGCTCAATCTTGTCCAATTTTTTGTGACCCCATCAACTACACAGTCCAAGCAATTCTCCAGGCCAGAATACTGAAGTGGATACCTTTTTCCTTCTCCAGGGGATCTTCCCAACCCAGGGATCGAACCCAGGTCTCCCACATTGTGGCAGACTCTTTACCAGTTGAGCCACAAGGGAAGTCCAAGAATACCAGAGTGGGTAGCCTCTCCCATCTTCAGTGGATCTTCCTGACCCAGGAATCAAACCGGGGTCTCCTGCATTGCAGGAGAATTCTCTACCAACTGACCTATCAGGGAAGCTCTAGACTAGTGACATGGACTAGTTTGCTCCAATTTTATCTGCAAAATGGGAATAATTAAAAGAGTGTTACTCCTGTTACTCAACTTTTCTCACACCATTTATTCTCCCTGAAAATATCCACTAATTCCTGTATTTTTAAATTATTATCTACATGTTGATATTGTCAATTCACAGCTACTGTCAACAAAATTTCCATGAGTTCCTGACACCTATGAAAAGTTAAAGTGTTAGTTGCTCAGTCATGTCTGACTCTTTGCAACTCCATGGACTGTAACCGGCCAGGCTCCTCTGTCCATGGAATCTCCAGTAAAAATACTGGAGTAAGTAGCTATTCCCTTCTCCAGGGTATCTATCTGACCCAGGGATCAAACCTGGGTCTCCAGCATTGTAGGTGGATTGTTTACCATCTGAACCACCAGCCCGACTTCTATATCCACTTTCTATTGGTCCTAAACATTTTAATATCCTATAGTTTCCCAGATGACTCAATGGATAAATAATCTACCTACCAACGCAGGAGATGCAGAAGCTGGAGGTTTTATGCCTGGGTCAGGAAGATTCCCTGAAGTAGGAAATGGCAATCCACTCTAGTATCCTTGCCTGGAGAATCCCATGGACAGATAAGCCTGGTAGGCTACAGCCCATAGAGTTGCAAAGAGTCAGAAATGACTAAAGCATGACTTAGCATACACAAGCAATCTTTACAAAGATGTAGAGATTTTTTCACTAGGCCCAATTTTTGTTCAGTGAAAATAATGAATTTTGCTTTCAGAGAGGCAGTATCTTTGGAGAAATTAGACAACTGTGTGCTTTAATCATAGCCCCATTACCCTCTAACTAGCTCTGCAGACAGACATTTTAAGTCTGACCCTGGAAGAGGGTAGGACTAAAGGTTCCTGGCAAAGGGATCTTGGGTTTTTTTTTTAATTATTATTTTTATTTATTTATTTTAATTTACAATACTGTATTGGTTTTGCCATACATTGTCATGAATCTGCCACGGGTGTACATGAGTTCCCAATCCTAAAACCCCCTCCCACCACCCTCCCCATATCATCTCTCTGGGTCATCCCAGTGCACCAGCCCCAAGCATCCTGTATCCTGTATTGAACCTAGACTGGTGATTCATTTCTTACATGATAGTATTTATTTTTTTCTGGATATTGATGGCTACAGAAGCAAGAGAAAGTTTTAATATTGATTCTGAAAGACCTTTAGAGGGCAAATTTAACAATCAGAGAAAAGTGAATGTATCAGAGAACTGGCCAAAATGTTGGAAGATTCCTAGGGTCATAGAAAAATTTCTGAACTTCGTCTATGTCAACATAGCCATAGAGCACATTGTACAAGGCGGTTATTAAGGGTGAAGGGTACAGAGGATGAAGAGAAAAGCTGATGCAAAAAGTTCATGACCCACTAGAAGTAAACATACAGTGGTTTTGCTTAGGTTGCTGGCTTAAATAAACAACATAGGTTATAGGGTCACAATGAAGAGAAACAAATGGGGCAACAAATGGAGCAAGGGAAAGACATAAGTTTTCTCTGAGTTTAAAAAAGTCTATCTGTGAGTCCTCCAAAACATGTGAGTAATTACTAGGGGACAGTAACATTTTGGGAATAGGAGTAATAAGAAATACTGAAAGAGTTGAGAGAAGTAAAACAAGTATACTAGATCTCAGCAGAGAAACCATGTAAAAAGCTTTTCACTAATATGTAGAATCTTAAAAAAACTAAACTCATAGAAATAGAGACGGGCTGGAAGGTAGGGGAATTGGGCAGATGCTATTAAAGGATATAAATTTGCAACCAGAGATGAGTAATTTCTGGAAATCTAATGCACAGCAGAGTGATTATAGTTAACAAATTGCATTATATGCTTCAAAGTTACTGAGGGACTAGATGTTAAATGTTCTTACCACAAAAAAGAAATGATAATTCCATGATATAACAGAGATGTTTGCTAACACTGTGGTGGTAATTATATTGCAATACATATATGTATCAAATCAACACACTGTATACCTTAACACACACTGTTTTATATATGTGTGTGTGTGTGTGTGCGTGTATGAGCCATATCTCAATTAAAAAACAAAGTTTGTTCAGTGCAGCAGAGAATTGGCAGTTTTCAGTGTAAGAGATGATGTTTGGCAAAAACCAACACAATTCTGTAAAGTAATTGTCCTTCAATTAAAAATAAATAAATTTAAATTTTTTAAAAAAAACATCTAATTTGTCATAAAAGCAGTGACAGGAGACTGACTGGGGGGCAATAAATAAAACCATGGTAAGGAGCAAATGAGAAGTAAGCAATAGAGGTAAAGGGTGTAGAAGGTTGGCAGGAGAGAAAAGGAAGGAGTTGCCTTGGTAGCTTGAGGCATAAACAAACTTATAAATATATTTCTGAAGATTGCCAAAAAGTATTGAGCAGCTTTGGAAGCTGAAAAATAAAAAAAGAAAGGGAGAAATAAGAGAAATTTAAGGTGCAAGAATATGATGAGAAGATCTCAGAGCAATACAGAGATTGGCTGTAAGAATTCAGTGAGGTCAAAAGAATAGCAATAGCTGAGTTTCTGCTCTCAAAGACAAGATACAAAAATATACCTAAGTTTGTAGGATCAGTGTCTCTTTTTCTTTAGGATGATTCAACAATAATGAAAACTACCTACAAATGTTTAATTGACTTAACTCTTTCATTCGCATTTTTATTAACTTAATGCTATTCAAGACATATTATATTTCATTTCATTTTAAACAGCAAAAATATTAATAGATTTGAATTTTATAATGGTTATCATAAGGTTAATCTTACAAAATAAATAACCTTCATGGAACCTTTGTAGTCATTTTTATCTCAATAGTTCAAGGCTTATTATAAGATTTTACCAACTATCCCTTATATATAGCTGAATTTTTCTGTTAATGTAAAAAAAATTAAAAGAGCAAACCACAGCTTCACTTCCATGAAGACTGCAAAACCAATTTTCTCATTATTTATTGCTATTAAAAACTTTCATTCTATTTTTTAAATTAATATTTTCCCAATAAAAACATAGATTATGAGCAACACTTTATTACATAGTATAAATCCAGGAACACAATGTAAGGCTGAACTTTACTCACTGCTATGTGAATTTATTTAGCCCTGGATAATTAACAGATGGATTTTCTATAATCAGTGTTTACTATACTATAATGCTTGCTAAAATGAATAAGTATTTTATATGTTATTCCAACTAGATATATAACCAAAAGGTAAGAATTCACTCAACTGATAGTCTAATTAAAATTCCATATTAACACTCAATTTTTTATATTTAAAAGAAATGAACATTTTAAAATCTAAATAGCTTAAGATATACATGTTCTCCATACAAGTTTTTGCACATTGTTTCATAGATAAAATACTGTATAAATTATAGAAAATGTTTTTAGAGCTTCTATTGCCAGTACTCATTTATTAACTCATTTATTGCTCACAATGACTCTCTAAAGGGGAATTTGTTATCTCTGAAACTGAGTGCCCCAACAAGTTTATGATTAACTACTCTGTCTAAAAACTTACTCTCATTCTTGTCTGCACCTGTTCCCCCTGAAGATTGAGAAGTATCAATGAGGGGACTGTAACTAAGCAGGCCCCTATGAGGCCTTCCTAGGACATGCCTCCCACATCATGTCCTTTGCCTGCATCCTGTTAATAGAAAAACTAGCCTTCTGGGTCGTTCCCAAGTGCCAAAGAAAAAATTTAATAAGATAAGTGAGAAAATGCAGAAAGAAAGGAAAACAAAACAAAATAATAATAGCAGAGCCATTAAACAAAGTTAAGGACCTTTAGTTCCTCTTCAAGGGTTATAGATAATATTCTGAGCCATATCTTTGAGCTATTTTGCAGATACTGAAATTGCTACCAGGTGGAAGAAGTTAAGTGTATGTTGATCACAAGCACATAGACTCCAGACTGTTTGGAACAAGAAGATTGATGATGATGACTCTCAATCACATCACTACCAATCAGTCAGAAGAATGTCCATAAGCTGACCACATACCCCACGCCCCTCTCCCTCATCCTGTCTTAAAAACCTTTCCCTGAAAGCTACTGGGAAATTTGGGTGTTTTGAACAATATCCATCCATATTCCTTGCTGGGCCTTACAATGAACTGCACTTTCCTTCATCATAACATGGTGTCAGAGATTGGCTTTAGTGTGCACAGGCAAGCATATCCAAGTTTGGTTTGGTAACATCTCCCATTTTACAGATGAAAACATCAGAAAAAGAGGTTAATTTTTCCAAAGTCAAATACCAAATGGATGACAGAAGAGTTCTAACACATCTGTTTGACTGCCAAGTCTAGTACTATGTTCACCGTGCTATTCTATCTTCATTGTCTTTGACTATGGGTTAAATTTCTGGCTCAGGTTAATTCCAAGTGACCCCCCCCCTCAAAAAAAATTCAAATAATAAATCTGTTTTACCTTATTTCAAACAGGTTGTGGAAATGAGTCAAATTTTGCATCATCTGAAACTGTGTAGGCAAGACCTTATCTAGGCCATAAATGGACAATAACTTGAAAAAAAAAAAAAACTTCTCATTTCAATAAGCAGATATTTGGATTTGAATTCATGTTCCTATGAAGCTTACATTAAAACCTTCAAGACCTAAGGACTATCATTTAAAATATAAATATACTGAAGAAGTAATTTACCTTACCCATCCTTGGAAGTATTTGAACAGATAATCTAATACTTGATTCATTGTGTATCTATACCATGTTAACCCCTTTCTGGAAAAAAGCTTGTGAAACTCTCAAATACCAACTTTCAATGGCAGATATTTTCATGTACCCAAATAAGGTCCCAGCTCATTGCTGCCTTGGTAACAATGAACCCCAAAGCAATGTTTTGTGAGCATAAAGGTGAGTCTCTGTGGTATCTCCTCTACTAGCCACAAGACAGCTGAGTTCTCTGTACAAGTTGATCATCCTGTACATTGAAGTTGGAGAAATATGGGCAATCAAGGTTTCTAATAGTTCCCAGCGAGCAAATCTAACTTGATCTTTATTAGTCTTGAACATATATTCTATTATTTAATTTCTCAAGAGTGCTGAACAAAGTCATTTTTATTTTATCTTTAGTCTATTTAAGGAACATTGAAAGAGCCGTCATGTGTCACAAGCTCGGAACCATTTGAATTTCCCAGACATTTTCCTTATATCTACTGGTTATAATCTAACATTGACAGCAGTATCATACCTTAAACTAATACTTAAAATAGTAGACAAAATACAGACAAAAACTTTCTTTCAATCCATAAACTGCTGACAATGATTCCTTTTGTAGGGGAAAACAAAATTCATATCAATGAGAAAACAAGCTCAGTTTTCTTTGTACTGAAGAGTGAGGAAAAGAGAAAAAGTGAGATTTTGAGCCAAGCCACTGTTGAATTAAGCATTTCACCAAACTTTTGGGTATAAAAGAGAAGCCCAAAACTGAGCTTGGAGATTGGACTAAAGGGTTCTGAATTGATCTTTAGGCTAGAAACTAAAGTTCAGTTCAGTTCAGTCGCTCAGTCATGTCTGACTCTGCAACCACATGACTCAGCACGCCAGGCACCACCGTCCATCACCAACTCCCAGAGTTTACTGAAATTCATGTCCATTGAGTCAGTAATACCATCCAACCATCTAATCCTCTATCATTCCCTTCTCCTCCTCCCTCAATCTTTCCTAGCATCATGGTCTTTTCAAATGAGTCAGCTCTTCGCATCAGGTGATCAAGGTATTAGAGTTTCAGCATCAGTCCTTCCAATGAATATTCAGGACTGATATCCTTTAGGATGGACTGGTTGGATCTCCTTGCAGTCCAAGGGACTCTCAAGAGTCTTCTTCAACACCACAGTTCAAAAGCATCAATTCTTCAGCACTCAACTTTCTTTATAGTCCAACTCTCATATCCATACATGACTACAAGAAAATCCATAGCCTTGACTAGATGGACCTTTGTTGGCAAAGTAATGTCTGCTTTTTAATATGCTATCTAGGTTGGCCATAACTTTCCTTCCAAGGAGTAAGTGTCTTTTAATTTCATGGCTGCAGTCACCATCTGAAGTGATTTTGGAGCCCCCCAAAATATAGTCAGCCACTGTTTCTACTATTTCCCCATCTATTTGCCATGAAGTGATGGGACCAGATGCCATGATCTTCGTTTTCTGAATGTTGAGTTTTAAGCCAACATTTTTACTCTCCTCTTTCACTTTCATCAAGAGGCTCTTTAGTTCTTCTTCACTTTCTGCCATAAGGGTGGTGTCATCTGCATCTGAGGTTATTGATATCTCTCCCAGAAATCTTGATTCCAGCTTGTTCTTCATCTAGCCCAGCATTTCTCATGATGTACTCTGTATATGAGTTAAATAAGCAGGGTGACAATATACAGCTTTGACGTACTCCTTTGCCTATTTGGAACGAGTCTGTTGTTCCATTTTTAGTTCTAACTGTTGCTTCCTGACCTCCATACATATTTCTCAAGAGGCAGGTCATGAGGTCTGGTATTCCATCTCTTTAAGAGTGCCTGAAGAACTGTGGATGGAGGTTCATGACATTGTACATGAGCCTGGGATCAAGACCATCCCAAAGGAAAAGAAATGCAAAAAGGCAAAATGGTTGTCTGAGAAGGCCTTGCGAATAGTTGTGAATAGAAGAGAAGTGAAAGGCAAAGGAGAATAGAAAAGATATACCTATTTGAATGCAGAGTTCCAAAGAATAGCAAAGAGAGATAAGAAAGCCTTCCTCTGCGATCGATGCAAAGATATAGAGGAAAACAATACAATGGGAAAGACTAGAGGTCTTTTCAAGAAAATTAGAGTTACCAAGGGAACATTTCATGCAAAGATGGGCACAATCAAGGACAGAAATGGTATGGACCAAACAGAAGAAGAAGATATTAAGAAGAGGTGGCAACAATACACAGAAGAGCTATACAAAAAAGATCTTCATGACCCAGATAATCACAATGGTGTGATCACCAACCTACAGCCTGATATCCTGGAATAAGAAGTCAACTGGCCCTTAGGAAGCATCATTACAAACAAAGCTAGTGGAGGGGATGGAATTCCAGTTGAGCTATTTCAAATCCTAAAAGATGATGCTGTGAAAGTGCTGCATTCAATATGCCAGCAAATCTGGAAAACTCAGCAGTGGCCACAGGACTGGAAAAGGTCAGTTTTCATTCCAATCCCAAAGAAAGGCAATACCAAAGAATGCTCTAATTACTGCACAATTGCACTCATCTCACACGCTAGTAAAGTAATGCCCAAAATTCTCCGAGCCAGGCTTCATCAGTACGTGAACTGTGAACTTCCAGATGTTCCACCTGGATTTAGTAAAGGTGGAGGAACCAGAGACCAAATTGCCAACATCCGCTGGATCATCAAAAAAGCAAGACAGTTCCAGAAAAATATCTACTTCTGCTTTACTATGACAAAGCCTTGACTGTGTTGAACACAACAAACTATGGAAAATTCTTAAAGTGACTAAAGTTAGCAAAAAATAACTATAACAATTCTTTAAGTACAGCCACATCTTATATTCAGTTACAAGTTCTTAATCCTACAGTTTAAAACCCTTTCAATAGGTCCAAAAAATCAAGGCTCACTCTCTACACTTGAAAACTTGACCTAATGAGACTATGGACATGAATGTGTGTGTGTGTGTGTGTGTGTGAGCTCTAAGGAAAGGAATAGAGATCTTTCTGAGCATATCATGGGGCAGAAAAAAGAAAGCAAAGTGATCCAAAACCTAGCAAAAAGAATTTGTAACCAAAGACATCTAAAAGAAAGGTATACAGCCCCCTTGGGATTCAGGCACATTTCATTTGGATTTTAAGGATAAGAGCCTCTTGACAGTCAACTGAGTGACTCCATAAAGCTCACTATCTGTAGCATTATTGTCTCATCTACTACAAATTTGAATTATACAAACAACTGCATACCTAATATCAGGATGACAAGCAGATATAATTCATTTATATTCATCAGTTCTGACTGATTATGTTTTAGAAGAATATCTAACAATATTATTTGAAAATGAAAAATAAAAGTCATACTAAATTTATTTTTAAGTCCATCATCCACCTAGCCTAATATTCTCTCTCATTAATACAGAGTTAGAAATTAGAAACAAACTATTTGTCCTAAATTACATACTTTAGAGATTTAATTATTTTTAGTCAAATTAAACATGTTCATTTTCATTCTTCAGCTCAATATATTTGTGTTTGTGAAAAATAAAATCAAGAGTGACGGAAGCATCAATAATCCTTTCCCCTAATTTTATATTCTTTCCTCCTTTTATTTTCAGAAATGTTTAATTGTATCTCATGTGTCAGGAACATTATATGCAGTGGAAAGTAGATTCGGGGTAGGGTGTCTCTGTAGATCATCAAGGCAAGGCTAACTCTCTCTGCCTCCAACTAAATGAAACTTACACACAATACTCATCAGTCTCATGGCTTTTTCACTACGCTTATATTGTCCTAAGTTTCTACAAAAATCTCTCTCATAAGAGTAGTTCAAGTACCTAAAATTCTTTTCTCCCTCCTCTGATCAAAAATTATAGTGAATATCTAACTGGTACATTTATATTTAGTCTTTTAGAATGATGACAGGGATATGATCAAATGCTCAAAATCTGGGTTCCAAAAATCACTGGATTATTTTAGTTCATTATTTGCCAATATTACTTCAAAACTGAACAATGACAAGAATCACTTCATATGTTTATATGAAAGAGCCATTTAAAACTTTGGACAGTACTCCTTCCAAACAAAGGGAAAAAAGTAAAACTCATCATATTCTTCAGGATGCTGTTATTAGAGATGAGTTGCTGTAATGGCACAGATACACTCAGTTTTTTGCCGGGAAGCCAGTGTGAGGAATCCCGCCCGTGACAAGGTCATGCGGTAGGAAGCCTGGCAAACGCAAGGCGTGTTCAGGTTTCAGGGGTTCCCCCTGGAATTTCCCGAGCATCCACTCCCCAAAAGAATAAAAATCTGCCGGCCTTTGTACTCTGCTTTTCCACTCTTCTGATATTCTCTGGAAAAGTCAATTCAAGGCTTTAGTCTCCTGCATTTGAAAGGGATGTTTCAGTTAAGCCCCCTCTAATAACTCTCTGGCTTGCTTGCCTAACAGGTTCCCTAGACTTCTCACAGCTTGTGAATTGTTTACAGCCCCCAACTGCGAGGGACACAAAGTTTAAAAGCATCTTAAAGATATAGAGCCTTTTCTAAAGAGTTAAAAATTACATTGGTGAAGGTTTTCACTGTTGACTCAATGACTGCTGCCAGACCTCCATATTCTTTATCTTTTGGAGGATGTTAATCAATGTAAACGGGATATGGGAAGAGATAGATAGTAGTTTTGATGTTAGCAACACTAGACTTTTGAGTTAATTACTTTTCTTTGTTATATATCACTGCACTCCCCTTGTGTCCTTGCTATGTAAGAATGTAACTTTATTTAGTGCTTTCTGAGAGTGGCACCAGACTTTGGGAAGATCAACACAAATAAGTCTTCTGGTTGACAAACCCTTATCAGGAAAAAGGTTGTAAAATGTTAATTGGCTCTCTGGCTAGAAGACATGTAAATCATCTAAGACTTGTGTATACAATTAGGTATGCAGAGAAAAAAAGCCTGGTTTTGATAAGAGTCAGGGCTGCTGACGCCGCATAATTTTGTATTGCCCATTGATCTCTATGTACAATCAAAGGTATATAAGGAGACTCTAGACAATAGAGAAGTGGGATCAGTAGCTGGACTGGTTTCCCCCCGTGTCTCTTCTTCCTACTTTAATTTCAGGCTGACTTCCCATCTGGAGCGGGCGGCTCATCATGTCTACTTACCTGCCCTGGCTTTCAAGTACTGTGAGATAAAGTGTCCAAGGCGGGGCACTTTCCAAAATTCGAATGGACGCCGGTGGCCGAACGTAGATGATGCAAACTTCTTGTCTGAAGTTTTATTAGTTCAGCTCGTAAACCAAGTTATTCAGTCTCTTTTCTCCACTTAATTTTCCTACTATACTATCTCTTTCTAATCTAATCTAATATTAATAAGTAAATACGTTTTCCTCGCCGACGCCGTCCACCCTTCGAATCACCCTGGATCCACCGGGGCTGGACCCTGGCAGTTTTTAAAAAATATCAACTACAAGATATAGTTGAATCATCTTAAAAACACTATTTGAGATATTTTCAGAGAACTGAATTGTGTTCTTATTCATATAATTACTGAAGCAAATGTTTCCTTAGTGGTCAGTGAAGTAAACACAGTCTTTCCATGTGAAGGCGATGGTTCATATTCACATGTCTTCAAGCCAGAAAAAAGTAACCTTTCACAAAAATCCCAAACTCATACATTTATGTTTCACCTAGAAATTAGATATCCTGTAAAAATACCCTTTGCTACTAGTTCTTGTTAAAAGAAGTGACAAATAACTCTCTTTTCGATTTTCAACACCTGGAATAAGCCATGATTATACGTCTTCTTCCCTAGCTTTGAATCAAGATTGATTTAAGTAAAATTGTCTCTGTCTAAATTGGTTACTATAGTGGTCTCACAAAAAGGACCAAAAAGAATTTTCCTTCTTAGATTTAGTGTTTTTAATCTTTTATAAGCACATATGTTTAAGTTACCATTGTGGTAGACAAAATATGACATCCAAGATGTCCACATCCTAAACCCAGAAACTATGAATTTGTTAATTTACATGGAAAAAGCAATTTTTCAAATGTAATTAAAGACCTTGATGTAGGGAGATTATCCTGAATTATCCTGAAGGTTCTTATAAGAGGGAAACATAAGAATAAGTCAGAGAAAGAGGTGAAGATATAACAGCAGAGGTTGGAGCCAATACATAGTAAGGAATGCAGCCAGCATCTATAAGTTGTAAAAGGCAAGGACAGATTTTCTCTTAAAGCTTCCAGAAAAACACAGTCCTGTCAATTCTTTTTAGACTTTTGACCTCCAGAAATATAAGAGAATAAGTGTGTGCTCCTTTAAGCCACCAAATTTATACTAATTTGTTACAGAAGCCATGGGAAATTTATACAACCATATCAGCATTTTAAAATCTGAATATCTTTTTATTTTTATTCAGATCACATTCCACAGAGTCCACCAGCATTTTATAATAAAATGAACTCTGACATCACCTTTCCAGGAAAATATTATAGTGTTTAAAATTTGTGGCAAAATAACTACAGATATCATGATTACTTTTACCTAGTTTAACTTAATAGATACTCATATCACCTGTATCAGTCATATAAATAAAAACTCAACCTGTATGTACCATTTTCCTCCATTTTAAAGATGAAATAATAGCAAACTAAGATGTTGTCCAGCTTTCACTAGGGATACACTCCAACAAAGCATTTCTCTCTCCATTTCTAATAGTAATGAAAGGTTTTCCTTTAAAATAGGGGGCAAATTTTCTTCATTCACTGGAGAAAAAAAAAAGGCATTTGTATATGACTGCTTTTTTTTAGAAAGACCATAATAGCCTCTCATAAGCAGAGTAAATGCATAAATATGTCTCAACAAAAGTAACTGAGATTGGTAGCCCTTCAAAGAAGCTTGCGTTCTTTGCAGTGACATTAAAATATTGTATACTCTCTTAAAGTTAAGATAACAATATTTTAAATATATGTTAAAACCCTTTGAACATGCATAACATAAAAGGGATCACAGTTACAAAAGCATAAACATTCAATCCTGAAGTGCTCTGAATTTAGTCAATGAAAAAGAGAAGAGACTTAAAATCTTGAATGACTGGGGGTATTTTTTAGGGAAGAGTTGGGAAATGTTAGAATATTGAAGTGAACAAAGATGAGATAATTTATTGCCACTGGTAAGAGGGAAAAATGATACTCTATGAAGAGAAGCAAATATGTTTCTCAAAATGAGTAAGAATTCTAAATTCAATGGTCAAATTGGTATTCATGACCAGAACTAATTACAAGGACTAGATAGAAAATCAGTAATATTTTGAAGGGCTACTGCATTTTTCTGGTTGCTTTTTCCTCTCACTATTTTAAAAAGGTAAGTGTACTGAACTTTTGTACAGTTTTTTATTTTGTAGCAGATTTATTGTTGCCCCACAGAGGAATGTCCTTATGTTTTTGGAAGATACTCTTTGATCTTTAAGGTTCTTTCTGGGATCAAATTCTTAGGTACCAGTTATGCAAAGAGCACTTCAATTCAACTATATTATCTTGGTCAAAAAATACAATTAGGACCTCAACATAGTAAAGGCCATATAGTAGCTTTATGCAGATAAGCCCATAGCAAACATTATTCTTAATGGAGAAAAATGAAAGCATTCCTCCTAAGATCAGGAACAAGACAAGGGTGTCCACTTTCACCACTATTATTCAACATAGTTTTGGAAGTCCTAGCTACAGCAATCAGAGAAGAAAAAGAAATAAGAGGAATCCAGATCAGAAAAGAAAAAGTAAAGCTCTCACTGTTTGCAGATGACATGATACTATACATAGAAAACCATAAAGATCAGAAAATTACTAGAGTTAATCACTGAATTTAGCAAAGTTGCAGGTTACAAAATCAATACAATTCCATCCCTGTATACTAACAAAGAAAAATCAGAAAGAGAAATTAAGGAATCAATCCCATTCGCCATTGCAACAAAAAGAATAAAATATTTAGGAATAAACCTACCTAAGGAGACAAAAGAACTGCAAACAGAAAACTATAAGACACTGATGAAACAAATCAAAGACAACATAAACAGATGGAGAGATTTCTATGTTCCTGGGTAGGAAGAATCAGTACTGTGAAAATGACTATTACCAAATGCAATCTACAGATTCAATGCTATCCCTACCAAATTACCAATGGCATTTTTCAAAGAACTAGAACAAAAAATTTCACAACTCATATGGAAATACAAAAGATCCCCAAATAGCCAAAACAGTCTTCAGAAAGAAGAATGGAGCTAGAGGAATCAACCTTCCTGACTTCAGATTACACTACAAAGCTAAAATCATTAAGACAGTATGGTACTGACACAAAAACAGAAATATAGACCAATGCAACAAGATAGAAAGCCCAGAAATAAACCCACACCACTATGGGTAGCTTATATTTGACAAAGGAGGCAAGAATATACAATGGGGCAAAGACAGCTTCTTCAGTAAGTGGTCTTGGGAAAACTGAACAGTGACATGTAAAAGAATGAAATCAGAATATTTTCTAACACTACAAACAAAAATAAATGCAAATTGGATTAAAGACCTAAATGTAAAACCAGAAACTATAAAACTCTTAGAGGAAACCATGAGCAGAACACTCATAATTTAAAGCAGGATCCTCTATGACCCACCTCCTAGAGTAATGGACATAAAAACAAAGTAAACAAGTGGGACCTGATTAAACTTAAAAACTTTTGCACAGCAAAGGAATCTATAAACAAGGTGAAGAGACAACCCTCAGAAAGGGAGAAAATAATAGCAAATGAAACAACTGACAAAGGATTAATTTTCAAAATATACAAGCAGCTCAGTTCAGTTCAGTCGCTCAGTCATGTCCGACTCTTTGCAACCCCATGAATCGCAGCATGCCAGGCCTCCCTGTCCATCACCAACTCCCAGAGTTCACTCAGATTCACGTCCATCGACTCAGTGATGTCAACCAGCCATCTCATCCTCCGTTGTCCCATACAACTCAATGCCAGAAAAGCAAGCAACCAATCAAAGAGTGGGAAAAAGATCTAAACATTTCTCCAAAGAAGACAGACAGATGGTTATCAAACACATGAAAAGATGTTCAACATTGCTCATTATTAGAGAAATGCAAATCAAAACAGCAATGAGATATCACCTCACACAAGTCAGAATGGCCATCATCAAAAAGTCTACAAATGATAAATGCTGGAGAGGGTGTGGAGAAAAGGGAATCCTCTTGCACTGTTGGTGGGAATGCAAATTGATACAGCTACTATGGAAGACGGTATGAGATTCCTTAAAAAACTAGGAATAAAACCACCATATGATCAGCAATCCCACTCCTAGGCATATACCCTGAGGAAACAAAAACTGAAAAAGACACATGGACCCCACTGTTTATTGCAGCACTATTTACAACAGCTTTAACATGGAAGCAACCTAGATGTCCATCAACTGATGAGTGGATAAATAAGTAGTGGTACATATACACAATGAAATATTACTTGCCATAAAAAGGAATGCATTTGAGTGAGTTCTAATGAGGTGCATGAACCTAGAGCTTATTATACAGACAGAAGTAAGTCAGAAAGAAAAAGATAAATATCATATACTAAAGCAATATACGGAATCTAGAAAGATGGTACTGATGAATCTATTTGCAAGGCAGCAATGGAGAAACATAGAGAACAGACTTATGAACATAGGGGGAGGGAAGGAGAGGGTGAGATGTATGGATAGAGTAACATGGAAACTCACATTACCATATGTAAAATAGGTAGCCAGTAGGAATTTGCTATATGTCTCAGGGAACTCAAACAGGGGCTCTGTATCAACACAGAGGGGTGGGATGGGGAGGGAAATGGGAAGGAGGTTCAACAGGGAGGGGACATATGTACACCTATGGCTGATTCATGTTGAGGTTTGACAGAAAACAACAAAATTCTGTAAAGCAATTATCCTTCAATCAAAAAGTAAATAAATTAAAAATATATATTATTTGGGAGTGGAAGTTTAATAAAGGATCAGCCATGTGTACTCTGTTGTATTTATCCTAGAAAATGACCTCTGCTTTTGTTCCTGATCTTTACCAGAAGTAAACATAGAGATCTAAATGTCTTGATGAGGACATTTAGAACAAATGTGGAAGTCACATGGAAACCAATTTTAGGAGAAAGAGGAAAAAAAGTACAAAATCTAAATCAGTATGTCACCATTAGAACAACTCTTCGCAACTATCACAAAAGTATAAATCAGTTATTGAGAATTCTCTCAATTTACCATGGATGAGCATATGCATGTGAAATGCAGAGAGTTAACCAAGCTGTTAAAGATAATTCTTTACAAAGCACTTTCACATTATTTTAACTGATTCTCAAAACCACCTTCTTAAATGTATATTACTTAGAACTGGACATGGAACAACAGATTGGTTCCAAATAGGAAAAGGAGTACGTCAAGGCTGTATTCCCTGGGATTTCTTTGGAAGGAATGATGCTAAAGCTGAAACTCTAGTACTTTGGCCACCTCATGTGAAGAGTTGACTGACTCATTGGAAAAGACTCTGCTGCTGGGAAGGGTTGGTGGCAGGAGGAGAAGGGGACGACAGAGGATGGGATGGCTGCATGGCATCCTGACTCGATGGGCGTGAGTCTGAGTGAACTCCGGGAGTTGGTGATGGACAGGGAGGCCTGGCGTGCGATTCATGGGGTAGCGAAGAGTCCAACACGACTGAGTGACTGAACTAAACTGAACTGAAACCTAAATAAACTGAGCCCCAAAGAACCTAATCCAAAGTCACATATCCAATAATTATAAGTATCCAGAGGGAAACTCATACCTGGACTTTAGGACCAGATTTCAAATTTCAGTTATCATTCATTTACTAGTAGGTTGTTTTGATCTTGTGGGATATAGCTAATGCTGCCAATTAAATGCCAAGAATAACTGCACAATAACCAATAACCACACAAAGTTGTTAACTCTTAGAGAAATACTGTGAGAAATTAAAGAAAAAAGGTGAAAATGCCTTGAAAATAGCACTCCCTAAAATAATAGCCCAACTGTTAGATGGACTCAAGCTTAAGACCAGAAAATTAGATCGAACAATAAAGACAGGTTGCCTTTTCATAGGTGACCTGAGATGAATGCTTTATTCTGATATCACAAATAGTTCTGTGATAGAACTATTTATGGGAGGGTAGCCATAAGCCCCATCGATGACATTGATAATGACACTGAAAAGTGATAAACCAAAAAAAAGTTTATTTTATAGAAGGACATACTCTCCCGATTTGGCTTTATGCTCTGTTATTAATATTTCATCCAAAGATGGATGGATCAGTTGTGGAAAATTTTGTTGTGGGCCAATGACAAATCTTCCCGGTGATGTTTAGGGGTCAGGGACCTTCACAGAAGGAATAGAAACTGTGACTGGGGTGAAGGGGAAGACTAGATTTTTTAGAATTACAGTTCCTTAATCCATTTGTCTCTATTCATTGTCAGGATCAATAAAAATGAATGTCACAACCAGTTTGACTCAACCAGTTTTAAAATAAACACTAGATTCTAAAAATACAGAAAGACTGCCAATTAGTTTTTAAAGAGGAAGGAGGGAAATTAAAAGGATCATTTGATAAGAAAGCATTGCAATAATTATAACAATGCATATTATTATCTTTTTATTTCTAATCACTGTTCATTCTGACTGGTTCATTTAACTGGTTATTTTTAATCACAACACTTTTTCAAATTTAATTTAATAAAATGCAGTGATATCAATTAAAAGCAGTGAATCAAGGAGAAACTAATGATAACAGATAATGCAATTGTCCTGGTTAGTTGATCTAGGAGAAAGTGCTAAATTGGTATGAATAGGAATGCATGAAGACTTCAAAAAGAAAGTGAACATGAGTACAATACTATCATTTTTTTCTTTCAGGTATACAAATTAAGTACCCAAAGCATATTATAATCTGGTCAGAACATGCAAAATTCACCAGTAAGGACACTGAATAACAATCATAAAGTACTTAAGTCATAGGTAACTCTTGGTCCTGAGATTTCATTTCTAAAAGTAAAAGTATTTTAAAATGTCAATTGGGTATGGTCACTATTAGCATAAGGACATAGTTACCATTATCATGAGAGTATAAAATATTACTATTTAAAAAGGGGATCTACTTAAGCTTACATTTTTCTTGTTAAAAAAGAATTCAGACACTGACCATAGTCATCATGAAGATTCTCTATCCTTCTACTTCAATAACTCGCCTCAAATCTCAGTGTGTGTGCACGCTAAATTGCTTCAGTGATTTCTGACTCTGCGACCCTATAGACTATAGCCCACCAGGCTCCTCTGTTCACGGGATTCTCCAGGCAAGAACCCTGGAGTGGGCTGCCATACCCTCCTCCAGGGGATCTTCCTGACCCAGGGATTGAACCCCTGTCGTGTGCATTGGCAGGTGGGTTCTTTACCACTACCGCCACCTGTGCTATGCTGTCCTGTGCTGAGCTTCGTCGCTCGGTTGTCTCCAACTCTTTGTGACCCCATGGGCTATAACGCACCAGGCTCCTCTGTCCATGGGGATTCCCCAGGCAAGAATACTTGAGTGGGGTGCCATGCCCTCCTCCAGGGGATCTTCCCAACCCAGGAATCGAACGCACGTCTCCTGCATTGCAGCCAGTTTCTCTACCATCTGAGCCACCAGGGAAGCCCAAAATCTCAATATAATTGTTTAATAAATGGGGAAATCCCTACTCCCTGGAATTCACCCACTGTTTTGCCAGAACTAGGAGTAAGGCTAGCTAAGAGTCCTCCCACTTAGGTAATGCATATATGTTGGCTCCAATAGAGCCCCCTCAGTTTAGGTCATTAATAATATCATGTCTTCTATATACACAGCTGAAGTTCTGATTATATATCAGTGGAACATGCTCTCTAAATTTATTTTTCTAGTAGAGGCAATACATTTATATTAACCTGAACTGTACTTTCTCTCCCAAGCAAGATAGCTAACCAGAGTTGGAAATGCCAACAAATATGTCTTGACTCAAGTGCCAACTGACATGTCTCAGTATTGAAGCCCAGTTAAAAAAATATTCCATAACTGATAATCATTGTCTTCCAGGATCTCAGGAGGGAAAAGTAATAGTAAATGCACAGCACAACTTATTTGTCATTCTTACTGACACCCCAAATCAACTCATCATACTGATTTTATTTTTATATTGTTTTAGTCCGCTGAACCTATCAGTCAATTCATGAAATAACATTGATAACTATCCAGCAAAGATAAGACAGGTCACGAAAACACTGAGAAACTAATCATGGAATTTTTGAGATGTTGATTTAACATTAAAAAAAAAAAAAAAACTAGAGATATACAGCCTTAATTTTCTCTTAGAAATATTAGGGAAGAATGACAGCTAATTTTAATCCAATAGAAAGATGGCACCCCACTCCAGTACTCTTGCCTGGAAAATCCCATGGACGGAGGAGCCTGGTGGGCCGCAGTCCGTGGTGTCGCGAAGAGTCGGACATGACTGAGCGACTTCACTTTCACTTTTCACTTTCATGCATTGGAGAAGGAAATGGCAACCCACTCCAGTGTTCTTGCCTGGAGAATCCCAGGGATGGGGGAGCCTGATGGGCTGCCGTCTATGGGGTCGCACAGAGTCGGACATGACTGAAGTGACTTAGCAGCAGCAGCAGAAAGAACAGTCATGTTGATGTATGGCAAAACCAATACAATAGTGTAAAGTAATTAGCCTCCAATTAAAATAAATAAATTTATACTAAAAAAGTTTAGTTCTAAAGGTTACTACTTCATCAATAATACTAGCATTACTAAATTTTATTCCCATTTGCTTGTGTGTATGTTTTCTTTTTCAAAGTTTCAGATCATCACAAGGCACACAAAGCACAAAGTAGCTTAATCTAATTCTAAATAAAGATTTAGAATTCTTAGGAATAAAAATCTATCAGTAAGCATTAATATGTCTTATAAAATTATACAGTCTGAATTGGAGGAATATAATAGCCACCTGAGGGTAGTTTTTCAAATATAGAATTATTTTCACACCAAAATACAGTTAATAAAAATAAATCTTCATGCTTATTTTATTTAAATTTGGGAAGAGGAATAAAAATGGTGTTTTATTTAAAAATAAATGAGAATATTGGGATTTAAAGCCTTCTCTGCTTTCTTCCTTTGTTGCAATCTATATATGGAGTTGCTCTGTTTTATTTTCAGTCATCCATTTCATTTTTTCAGCCTCCATACCTCCATAAAGTTGCTCAAGGGAAACAAGATTTTTATACATCCAAACAAATCTCACTCTCAGATTTTACCCCTAAGGCTATCATACTTAAAATCTGCAATCTGAAGACCAAAAGAATTTGCCACTACCACAGTTCATTTACAAGAATGATTACAACCAAAGTATAACCTAAAAATTTCTATCTTGCCTCTGATGACAAGAAAGCAATAAAAGCATATTCAATAGGAAAAAACAGAAGAAAATTCACAACTAATGCTAGTTACATTATGGTTCCTGTTTTCTTTATATTCTATTTTTTAACATGACTATATTACATTTAAAATGAAAATTTTATGTCTCTAACAATATTTTTTGAAACACTGAAAATGCTGTTTCTAAAAATTAGTCTTAAAAATATGTCATTGGATATGGTTTTATTCTTTTTAAATCATTCTCTCAAAAAGATAAGCTTGTTCTAGCCTACCACTCCTAAACCTAAGTATGAAAATACCTTAAGGATTTCAAGAAGAAGAGCATGTCAAAATCCACCTGGTAAGCCAGAAATATTCATTAGAATTGGCAAGATTGGTTCCTTTTGAAAGGCCACATTTTTAATAACTTTTTACTAAATGTATCTTATAATTTTAAAATAAGACAGTTATACATTAAGGTTGAATCAGGACAATTTTTTTTCTTTTTGTCAATCCTATGATGAGTAATATAAATATTTTTAGAATTTATTCAGGTATAGGTTCTCTCAGATCTCAGATGGTATCACACATGTCCCAGGAAAGATGGCAAACTTTTCAGATGAAAAATTTTTGAAATTAGTTACTGGAAATTGACAACTTCCCAAGTGATAATCAGCTTAGAAACTGTACGCCTGAAACTCATCACCAGTTGTCTCAATTTACTGAATATTTACTGTAAAACTTTTATAAGTAGACATTTTCTAGGTACTGGAGACATAAGGAACTATGAGACACAGACTCTTTCTATTACTGTCCATTTGGTAGTTGCATCAGTTAGGCTATTTTCATTTGCAAGAATCAGAAAATGCAAGTAGTTTAAAAATCAAGATATTTTATTATCAATATCAATGAACAGATTTCAATTTTGATCAAGAATCTAGGCTGGCTTGATTCTTATGCTATATTTTCTTGTAGTGGTCAAATGGCTATAGTCTTCCAGGTTTATATCTACATGTCACAAAAAAGAGGTCTTCTACATATTTAACCATCAAAGTCCTACTTGGATATGATTTGACCAAACCAAATAATCACCATGGCTATGAATATATTCTGTGCTTAAGCTTTACTGCCAATCCCTGAGCCAATTTTTAAGATTATATCAACTGGCAAATATCAACCATTGTCAATCACTGAGGCTTGACTTGAAGCTAGTATCACCTGTATATCATAGATACCAACCAAAGGCAGAGACTCAAAGGTATGCTGGGGAGGAAACAAGTTTTATGAGAGTGGCCAATACACTCTCAATGTATTGTAACAATGAAAAGTAACAATAGACGTCAATAGAATGATGTCACAAAAATACTATGAACAATTCTGGAGGCCAAAGTCTTACTTATGTTTTGGGTTTTATGACTTTGTTGGCTTATCAGGTGAGGTGAAGTCGCTCAGTCATGTCCGACTCTTTGCAATCCCCTGGACTGTAATCTACTAGGCTTCTCTGTCCATGGGATTCTCCAGGCAAGAATACTGGAGTGGATTGCCATTTCCTTCTCTAGGGGATCTTCCCGGCCCAGGGATCGAACCCAGGTCTCCCGCATTGGAGGCAGACGCTTTAACCTCTGAGCCACCAGGGAAGCCCGTTGGCTTATCAAGCATTGAATTTAATTCACAACTGCTGAAATAAATAATTATTTTGTAGTTTAGAAAGACAAAAGTACATATGAGAGACGTATTGTTCTGGAAAGGAATCAGAAAAAGACCTTGAAAGGATTAGTGTGACGATACCTTGGCTTGCATGATTGAGGAATAAAGCACTCTAGTGGAAGAAATAGTTCAAGCAAAGAGAAGTGCAAAACAGAGAACTTATTTTGAAGAATAGTCTAACCTTAGATGATAAGAATCAATGCCTTAATCACATGTTATCTCTTCAAAGTAACTATGAACACAGACTCCTATTCTTGCAAGATGATGCATTAATAATTAACTGAGGCTTGTAGTTTTTGCTGCAATTACACTTTCCTACCAAAATTGAATTAAATTTTAAAATTACACAGAAACTACACACACAACATATTTTTATTTTTACAATATTTTCAAAGAATATTTGACAACATATTCACATAGGCCATCCCATGTATATTGTTTTAGACAAACAATATTGCAGCCACCTGGTGCTTAGAGCTGAATTGTTGGCTTATCAAGCATTGAATTTAATTCACAACTGCTGAAATAAATAATTATTTTGTAGTTTAGAAAGACAAAAGTACATATGAGAGACGTATTGTTCTGGAAAGGAATCAGAAAAAGACCTTGAAAGGATTAGTGTGACGATACCTTGGCTTGCATGATTGAGGAATAAAGCACTCTAGTGGAAGAAATAGTTCAAGCAAAGAGAAGTGCAAAACAGAGAACTTATTTTGAAGAATAGTCTAACCTTAGATGATAAGAATCAATGCCTTAATCACATGTTATCTCTTCAAAGTAACTATGAACACAGACTCCTATTCTTGCAAGATGATGCATTAATAATTAACTGAGGCTTGTAGTTTTTGCTGCAATTACACTTTCCTACCAAAATTGAATTAAATTTTAAAATTACACAGAAACTACACACACAACATATTTTTATTTTTACAATATTTTCAAAGAATATTTGACAACATATTCACATAGGCCATCCCATGTATATTGTTTTAGACAAACAATATTGCAGCCACCTGGTGCTTAGAGCTGAATCATTGGAAAAGGCCCTGATGCTGAGAAAAAATGAGGGCAAGAGAAGGGAGTGTCGGAGGATGAGACAGTTGGATAGCATCACTGACTCAATGGACATGAGTTTGAACAAACTCCGGGAGACACTGAAGGACAGGGAAGCCTGGAACACCGCAGTCCATGGGGTCACAAAGAATCAGATACAAATTAGCTACTGAACAACAACATAGCAGAGATACTGAATGTTATTTTATTTAAAATCTTTCACTCAAGGAAGCCTGGAACTCTCTAGATCAATGACTTCCATATAGATACGACCACCTTATAGTTTATTTTTGTTGTTTTTCTAAAACAAGTTGGCTACTAAAATTGCAAAACAAGTTGGCTACTAAAATTACTTAGCATAATAAATTGTAAAGTACATTCTAGATAATATTGTCTCAGAAACTGTTATCAAGTTGAGTCTATCTGAGCTTCTTTTTTTAATTTATTCATGACCATGGAATTCTCCAGGCAAAAATACTGAATTGGGTTGCCATTTCCTTCTCCACATACATCACATGGAAATGACAAAATTGAAGCTAACTTTTCTCTCATTTTACCATTTAATATTGTTTCTTCCTACCAAATCACTGCTCAAAAAGTGCCACCTGGAAAAGAATTCAGTTAATTGATTCCCCAAATATGCTCTTCTGAGAAATTAGGATATATGTATAAGTTTCAATTAACAGCAGTCGAACTATACACAATCCTCAACAAAAGGATCTCCATTTGGTAAAGCTTATTGAGGGAAAAATTAGAACTACAAGGAAACAAATTTTCATAATTGATCAAGAAAGTTACATCACTTTCAAAGTAATGTCCAAGATAATTTGTCCAGTCCTCCATTCATTTACATAACAAATTGTTTTTGAAAGTTTACTATATGCCAGGCATGATGCAAGATATGGGGTGAACAACAAAACTAAGACTGATTATTGGTTCTGCTCCAACACAGGTGACACTAGTTGGAGAAACAAATAGACAATAACAATACTAGCAGTTACATGAAATAGCAGGAACATACAATACAGGTAACTAACTTGGGATTATAGAATTAAAGAAGCTTATCCTAGAATTTTTTTTAAATGTCAAAGCTGAGAAATAAACAATGATTACAGTTAGCCAATCAAAGAAAAGGGATAACTATCAGAAATAAGGAACAGAATATGCAAAGGCCTAGAAGCTAGAGAGCATGGTATAATCAGGAAATTTCTAGAACCTAAAAGAACTTACAAAAGGGGATCAGCCAGGCTTTTATTATATTCAGTAGGTTATGTCCTACCATATTAAAAAGGAAAAAAATTTTTAAAAGAACTAGGCAACCATACCAGGAGTGTAGAGGGAAGTAGATATCATTCAATTCTTTCATGTTCTACTGGCTATAACAGCTAGTGCTTTTTACTGCTAAAATTATTCTTCATTGATTCAAGAAATTAAATTAATTTCTTGTAATTATTTAGGGAGGGGCTAAAGCTTTCTGTGCTGTGCTTAGTCGTTCAGTCATGTCTGACACTTTGTGACACCATGGACTGCAGCCCATCAGGTTCCTCTGTCCATGGGGATTCTCCAGGCAAGAATACTGGAGTGGGTTGCAATGCCCTCCTCGAAAGGATCTTCCCAACCTAGGGATCAAACTCAGATATCCTGCACTGCAGATGGATTCTTTACCATCTGAGCCACCAGGGAAGCCCAAGAATACTGGAGTGGGTAACCCATCCCTTCTCCCTGGGATCTTCCTGACGCAGGAATTGAACCGGGGTCTCCTGCATTGCAGGCGGACGGTTTACCAGCTGAGCTACAAGGGAAGCCCAACTAAAGTGTGGACAAGTACTAAAAGAAGACAATAGAGCCAAATCTGCAATCACCCACTGACCAAAGAATCAAGTCCTATGGACATTTGTTCAATCTTGATACAGATATTTGAAGATACAGAACAAATATGAACAAGTCTAAAGATAATGGACTGATTCATTTCTTTAAAATTATGGACCCCTTAGAGAATCACTGATCCAGCCTACCACCAAACAACTAGATTAGTCTAAAGCTTGTCCCAAACCTTTTTATCTATCAAAATAGAATGAGCCCTCTTTTCTTCTCTAATATTATATTTTGAACCCCCAAATTATATAAAATCTGCCAAGTTACTTTAAAAGATTAAATATAAGTTCTTAAACAATTGATCTCTATATTAAATCATTTTTAAATAAAAGTCCATTTAAAAGGAATAAATCTTCATTTAACAAAAAAATAAGATAATGATAGACTTCAGACACAATTTAGTCTTTACTTAGAGCTCCAGATCTCATTTTAAAGATCTCACAATACTTCAAATTTAGTTTTGATATGTAAACATGTAGTCATTAAAACTAAATTACCAAATAAGTTGTCTTCATAGATTTATATCACCTCATGGAAGTAGACAAGTTACACTTAATGTTGTGCTTACCTTCTGAGAGCTGACTGATAAAATTTCAGAACTTTTGCAAACATGTCAACAGCAGCCATGGATTAAGTATTTATACCATATAAATTAGCAAATTGTACAAATCAAAGTTGCCCCTACCCCAAGAACCAGATAGTAAACATTTACCAACACATGACTGGTTACATGCTTTCCCTTAATATTGATTGGTTTGATCTCTTTGCTGTCCAAGAGACTCTCAGCCCAGCACCACAGTTCAAAAGCATCAATTCTTTGCTGCTCAGCCTTCTTCACAGTCCAACTCTCACTTCCATACATAACTACTGGAAAAATTATAGCTTTGACTGTATGGACCTTTGTCTGCAAAATAACATCTTTGCTTTTAAATATGCTCTCTAGGTTTGTCATAGATTTTCTTCCAAGGAGCTAGATTTTCTTTAAATTTCATGGCTGCAGTCACTGTCTGCAGTGATTTTGTGCATGCATGCATGTGTGCTAAGTTGCTTCAGTCATGTCTGACTCTGTGTGATGCTATAGACTGTAGCCTAACAGTCTCATCTGTCCATGAGATTTACCAGGCAAGAATACTGGAGTTGGTTGCCAGGCCCTACTCCAGGTGATCTTCCCAACCCAGGGATTGAACCCACATCTTTTATATCCCCTACCTTGCCAGGTAAGTTCTTTACTACTAGAACCACCCGGGAAGCCCCAGTGATTTTGAAGCCTAGCAAAATAAAATCCGTCACTATTTCTACTTTTCCCCATCTATTTGCCATGAAGTGATGGGACCAGATGTCATGATCCTAGCTTTTTGAATGTTGAGTCTTAAACCAGCTTTTTATTTATTATTTTTTTTAATTTTATTTTTACTTTATTTTACTTTACAATACCGTATTGGTTTTGCCATACATTGA
>SJYT01080637.1:46990-80049 GCA_006410635.1 Cephalophus harveyi | reverse complement strand
TCAAGAGGCAGGTCAGGTGGTCTGGTATGCCTATCTCTTTCAGAATTTTCCACAGTTTATTGTGATCCACACAGTCAAAGGCTTTGGCATAGTCAATAAAGCAGAAATAGATGTTTTTCTGGAACTCTCTTGCTTTTTCCATGATCCAGAGGATGTTGGCAATTTGATCTCTGGTTCCTCTGCCTTTTCTAAAACCAGCTTGGACATCAGGGAGTTCACGGTTCACATATTGCTGAAGCCTGGCTTGGAGAATTTTGAGCATTACTTTACTAGTGTGTGAGATGAGTGCAATTGTGCGGTAGTTGGAGCATTCTTTGGCATTGCCTTTCTTTGGGACTGGAATGAAAACTGACCTTTTCCAGTCTTGTGGCCACTGCTGAGCTTTCCAAATTTGCTGGCAGACTGAGTGCAGCACTTTCACAGCATCATCTTTCAGGATTTGAAATAGTTCAATTGGAATTCCATCACCTCCATTAGCTTTATTCATAATGATATTTTCTAAGGCCCACTTGACTTCACATTCCAGGATGTCTGGCTCTAGATGAGTTATCACACCATCGTGATTATCTGGGTCATGAAGATCTTTTTTGTACCATTCTTCTGTGTATTCTTGCCACCTCTTCTTAATATCTTCTACTTCTGTTAGGTCCATACCGTTTCTGTCCTTTATCAAGCCCATCTTTGCATGAAATGTTCCCTTGGTATCTCTAATTTTCTTGAAGAGATCTCTAGTCTTTTCCATTCTGTTGGTTTCCTCTATTTCTTTGCACTGATTGCTGAAGAAGACTTTCTTATCTCTTCTTGCTATTCTCTGGAACTGTGCATTCAGGTGCTTATATCTTTCCTTTTCTCCTTTGCTTTTTGCCTCTTTTCTTTTCACAGCTATTTGTAAGGCCTTCTGAGACAGCCATTCTGCTTTTTTACATTTATTTTCCATGGGGATGGTCTTGATCCCTGTTTCCTGTACAGTGTCACAAACCTCATTCCATAGTTCATCAGGCACTCTATCTATCAGATCTAGACCCTTAAATCTATTTCTCACTTCCACTATATAACCATAAGGGATTTGATTTAGGTCATACCTGAATGGTCTAGCAGTCTTCCTTACTTTCTTCAATTTCAGTCTGAATTTGGTAATAAGGCGTTCCTGATCTGAGCCACAGTCAGCTCCTGGTCTTGTTTCTGTTGACTGTATAGAGCTTCTCCATCTTTGGCTGTTAAGAATATAATCAGTCTGATTTCAGTGTTGACCATCTGTTGATGTCCATGTGTAGAGTCTTCTCTTGTGTTGTTGGAAGAGGGTGTTTGCTATGACCAGTGCATTTTCTTGGCAAAACTCTATTAGTCTTTGCCCTGCTTCATTCCACATTCCAAGGCCAAATTTGGAATTTGAGGAATTCCAAGGATTCCTCAATTTTATCACTCTGTAGTCCTGACACGTAAACAGGGTGGGGACTGCAGAGTGATACGATGTCATCAAATGTGTTGCAAGCGAAAGTAGTTACACTGGAGTTACTCATGGTTGAAAATGAGAGTAAGTTTTACTAGAACCCCTTGCTTGCCTGTCATGTTGTGCTCAGTTTATACAGGCGAGGTGGGAGAGTCTGGTGATTGAAGTCATTTTTCTAGGGATGTAATCTCTGTAGGGGTGGACAGATAAGTAAGAGATTTATAGCTGCTTGTATTTCTTTACTTATTTACAGGAATGCTGCTAAAAGAGGACATTGGGAAATAAATTGACCTTTGGTTGCAAACCCAGGACAGAACTATGATGCTACTGCAGTTTCTTAACTCTTTCCCATTGCCAGTGCCTGAGTGAAGAGAGCTACTGAGAGCCACACCAGATTTCTGGAATTGCCACAGTTTTTCTCTCATATTAATGGACCAGGGCATACCTCTTTGTATTAAGTTATTGTTGTATAGTCGTTAAGTCGTGTCGGATTGTGTGACCCCATGGACTGCAGCCTGCCAGGCTTCCCTGTCCTTCACCATCTCCCAGAGTTTGCTGAAACTCATGTCCATTGTGTCAGGTACGAAATTCAAAATGACACCACTCAGAAGTTCACACTTCACTACTGGTCTCTCTCTAGGCTTCCCCTATCTTCCTCTCTCTCTCTTCTGTAACATTTTCTGAACGAGGCTCTATTGTTATGATTTTGGACTGTTTGGTGAGAAGTGGTGAGGGACCACATTATTTATTATAAGAATGCTTTTTTGCCTCTAGGGAAACTTGGCAGAAGCTAAGAAGACTTACTGAGGCTGCAAATTAAAAATGTGTTCACATTTTGAATCCATAGGAGAAATACCAACAATCACGTGAAAAGATGTTGTGCTTCACTCATAACAAGATGGAAATTAGAACAATGTGATATAATTTTTCACCATTTAGAGAGGAAAAGATTTCTGCAGTATCACCCAGTACTTGAGTGAACAGGAAAATGTAGGCATGTTCCCTTTGGATAACGGCACCATCTATCAAAATTTAATGTGTATATCCTCTTGGACCCAGCAGTTTCATCTCTCTGAACTTTTTCTAGTGCTCTACTCATTCAAACAGGCAAAGATATGATTGCAAAGAGGTTTAATGTAACATTTGTATGTTGTGTTAATATATAAACACCCACATTTTAATATTTGCATTTTTTTAAAATGGGGAAAACATTTTTGTCCATCATCAAGATATTTGTTACATAAGTTATGGCATAACAACTCAATAGATTTTTATGACAAATTTTAATGTTATAGGTCTAAGTTTTCATGATACATAATAAGTGAAAGAAAGATATGTACACACATAGCAAGATCTATATAAATTCAAGAAAATATTCAGTTATTTTCTTGGAAGAGTGAGAATGAAGATCAGGAGCATTTGATTTTTTTACATTAAAAACTTGGAATGGAGAAAATAATTTTTTCTTGTGGTCAACCTGGTTTTGTGTACTTTGTTTTATTTTTTTTAAATATGTTTTTGAATTGAAATGTCATAAAATTGCTTTAGAATAATACACTTGTGATTATAGTTTCTGCAGTATATTCATACTAGACTTTTCTTATGACTGTATTAAATAATGAAAAAACACACCCAGCAAAAGCTCCATGCCAGGTGGTGAAGCTTCCGGAGACAAAGCCTTTGCTGAAGCCTCAAGGCACTGCCCATAACTAGCTCCCTGAAAAGAAATGGGCTTCTTGTAAAAGCCTGTCTGCAGACACCATGCCATAAATTTCTGAAAACCTGCTTTCTTTCCTGCATAGCCAAAGCTATGTTATATGCTTTACAAAATGCCATATAAATTTGATTTAATACTTAAATATGTTTTAGTTATTTGGCTACTGGCGAAAAATTCTTAGATAAACATTTTCATTAAATGAGACTCTCTTTCTTCCCCCTGTTCAGGAAAAGATAATCGTCATTAATGAAAATTACATCAGACATGTACATAACGCTCTTAAGCCTCAAGGTCGTGACATCCAATTTGCATGATATTTCTAGGAATCACTTGATCCTTTAAGGATATAGACTCTTCTGATCTGGAAGAACTTCAGACATTATTCAGCTACTTAAGTCAGAAAGTAAAGATCTCATATTCTTGTGACCCCATCCAGACAGCAATAGTTAGTATAATTACATTTGCTATCCGCCTTCAAAAATGATGAGATCAATTGATCTATCATCTGTCTATCTAAAAGAGGTGGAAAAGAAGAGGGACAGGAACTGAGAGAGAGAGACAGAAAGAGTGAAGGGAGGGTGGGGTCCAGTGGAGGTAAAAGGAAAGAGAAGGATAAAAGGAATTCAGAGGAACAGAGAAAGAATTTTTTAAAACTACAGAGAAGAAAAAAGAAATCAATACCTGTAAAACAAAAACACAAACAAAACAGTTACTTTGGAAATTTACACTGGAAGTTTTGAAGAATCATTTTCTCTGAGCCATTTATGTTATACCTGAGGAAACTGAAATCCAGAGGAATTTCTCAAAGATGGAGTCAGATGATACTGAATTTAACAGGATATCCTAAGTTTCCCTTCTCTACCTTTCATTTTACACTGTTAATATTTATGTTATTTATCTTAATAGTTGAATATTAAAGAGTAAAATTAAAAAATTAGAAATTCAACTTATTTAAACAACATAAGGGGCTAAGGCTGTGAGTATGCTGGTAGATATTCACTGGGTCAGTCTACCCGTTTGAACTTGCAACAAACGTTTTGGGTGCCTCGTCTATACAGAACATTGTGCTGGATTCTGAGTATATGACAGTTAATGAAAGAAATAAGGCCAGTGTGTTCATGGCATTTTAGTACTACAATATCTTAGCTGCTTCCTAGAGGTAAGGTTTCTCTCTAAATAGTTCAGTTCAGTTGCTCAGTCGTGTCCGACTCTTTGTGACCCCATGAATCGCAGCATGCCAGGCCTCCCTATTCATCACCATCTCCCAGAGTTCACTCAGACTCACGTCCACTGAGTCCATGATGTCATCCAGCCATCTCATCCTCGGTCGTCCCCTTCTCCTCCTGCCCCCAATCCTTCCCAGCATCAGAGTCTTTTCCAGTGAGTCAACTCTTCGCATGAGGTGGCCAAAGTACTGGAGTTTCAGCTTGAGCATCATTCCTTCCAAAGAAATCCCAGGGTTGATCTCCTTCAGAATGGACTGGTTGGATCTCCTTGCAGTCCAAGGGACTCTCGAGAGTCTTCTCCAACACCACAGTTCAAAAGCATCAATTCTTTGGCTCTCAGCCTTCTTCACAGTCCAACTCTCACATCCATACATGACCACTGGAAAAACCGTAGCCTTGACTAGACGGACCTTAGTTGGCAAAGTAATGTGTCTGCTTTTGAATATACTATCTAGGTTGGTCATAGCTTTTCTTCCAAGGAGTAAGCATCTTTTAATTTCATGGCTGCAGTCACCATCTGCAGTGATTTTGGAGCCCACAAAAATAAAGTCTGACACTGTTTTCACTGTTTCCCCATCTATTTCCCATGAAGTGATGGGACCGGGTGCCATGATCTTCGTTTTCTGAATGTTGAGCTTTAAGTCAACTTTTTCACTCTCCTCTTTCACTTTCATCAAGAGGCTTTTTAGCTCTTCTTCACTTTCTGCCATAAGGGTGGTGTCATCTGCATATCTGAGGTTATTGATACTTCTCCTGGCAATCTTGATTCCAGCTTGTGTTTCTTCTAGTTCAGCGTTTCTCATGATGTATTCTGCATATAAGTTAAATAAGCAGGGTGACAATATACAGCCTTGACGTACTCCTTTTCCTATTTAGTAACCAGGGTAATTTTTCAGGCAACTCTGCCTCTGACTACTTTCAATTATTATGGCACAGCTAGATTACCCTTGGGACTTCCCAGGTGGCTCAGTGATAAAGAATCTGCCTGCCAATGCAGGAGATGCCAGAGACACAGGTTTGATCCCTGGGTCAGGAAGATTCCCTGGAGTAGGTAATGGCAACCCACTCCAGTATTCTTGCCTGAGAAATTGCAGGGACCGAGGAGCCTGGCAGGCTAGAGTCCATAGGGTCACAAGGCAAAATGGAACACTTACACTCAAGAGAATCCTTATGCATGCTGGGTTGTTGACCTAAGTTCACATTGCCTTTCTCAACACTAATCTCTCCAGCATAGACCTGGATAGAGGACAGATCAATCCTTCTTTAACTTTTCTTTATGTATGACTCTAAAGTATGAAATATTTTGCCTTAGTGTAACATACATATTAAAAAGCAGAGACTTTACTTTGCCAACAAAGGTCCATCTAGTCAGTTTTGGTTTTTCTAGTAGTCATGTATGGATGTGAGAGTTGGACTATAAAGAAAGCTGAGCACTAAAGAATTGATGCTTTTGAACTATGGTGTTGGAGAAGACTCTTGAGAGTCCATTGGACAGCAGGGAGATCCAACCAGTCCATCCTAAAGGAAATCAGTCATAAATATTCATTGGAAGGACAGATGCTGAAGCTGAACTGCAATACTTTGGCCACCTGATGCAAAGAGCTGACTCATTTGAAAAGACCCTGATGCTGGGAAAGATTGAAGGCGGGAGGGGAAGGGGATGACAGAGGATGAGTTGGTTGGATGGCATCACAGACTCAATGGACACAAGTTTGGGTAAACTCTGGGAGTTGGTGACAGACAGGGAGGCCTGGCATGCTGCAGTCCATGGGGTCACAAAGAGTCAGACACGACTGCGCAACTGAACTGAACTAAACATACATTTTTATTTGATTTGAGTTAGAGATGTCTAAACCCAGACATGCAGTGAGGAGTTAGCAACAACAACCCACTACCCTCTTTCCAGGTGGACAAAGCCTTCTACTGCAAGCCCCCTTGCCCCAGCGTTCCAGTCTTTCTCTGTTCTACAAGGCAAACCAATCCATCTCTAAAATCTCCTGCACTGATTCTAAATCTGGCTGTTTTGAAGTCCCAGGGAACATTTCATTCTCTCTAGGGTTGTGCCGATAAGTGCAACTTCATATATGGCCCATTTGCAGCCTCAAAATACAGGTATCTGGCTTTGGTAACTCTAAGATCTTGCCCCTAACCAAATTTTGAAGGCTAGTGATAGCTTTGGGAAAACAAAGGAGGAGAAGCTTTCCAAAATTTTCATAGCATAAAAATTTAATAATTCACTTGATTGAAATTCTTTATTCCTCTTATCACTTCTTATTCCATCAGCATTTTAGTATCCATCATCACATATTTATTTTATTTGTTTACTATTTATTTGATCATGCTGAGTGGCAGATGGGATCATAGTTCCCTGGCCAGGGATCAAACCTATGCCCTCTGCTTTGGAAGCACAGAGTCTCAACCATGAAACACCCGGAAGTCCTGTTCTATTTTAGTGACCTTACTTTTATATCACTTAAGAAGTTCATCAGAACTATTTTCAGGCCAGTCTTGAGAAATCTGTATGCAGGTCAGGAAGCAACAGTTAGAACTGGACATGGAACAACAGACTGGTTCCAAAGAGGAAAAGGAGTCCGTCAAGGCTGTATATTGTCACCCTGCTTATTTAACTTATATGCAGAGTACATCATGAGAAACGCTGGACTGGAAGAAACACAAGCTGGAATCAAGATTGCCGGGAAAAATATCAATAACCTCAGATATGCAGATGACACCACCCTTATGGCAGAAAGTGAAGAGGAGCTGAAAAGCCTCTTGATGAAAGTGAAAGAGGAGAGCGAAAAAGTTGGCCTAAAGCTCAACATTCAGAAAATGAAGATCATGGCATCTGGTCCCATCACTTCATGGGAAATAGATGGGGAAACAGTGGAAACAGTGCCAGACTTTATTTTTTTAGGCTCCAAAATCACTGCTGATGGTGACTGCAGCCATGAAATTAGAAGACGCTTACTCCTTGGAAGAAAAGTTATGTCCAACCTAGATAGCATTTTCAAAAGCAGAGACATTACTTTGCCGACTAAGGTCCATTTAGTCAAGGCTATGGTTTTTCCTGTGGTCATGTATGGATGTGAGAGTTGGACTGTGAAGAAGGCTGATCGCCGAAGAATTGATGCTTTTGAAGTGTGGTGTTGGAGAAGACTCTTGAGAGTCCCTTGGACTGCAAGGAGATCCAACCAGTCCATTCTGAAGGAGATCAACCCTGGGATTTCTTTGGAAGGAATGATGTAGGAGAAGGGGACGACCGAGGATGAGATGGCTGGATGGCATCACTGACTCGATGGATGTGAGTCTGAGTGAACTCCGAGAGATGGTGATGAACAGGGAGGCCTGGCGTGCTGCGATTCATGGGGTCGCAAAGAGTCAGACACGACTGAGCGACTGAACTGAACTGATTGGCTAATCATTTATTTAACAGATTCAACTGTTTTCTGTAAGAAAATACTCAAGGAGAATGAGTAGTTTATTTTGAGGAATTAAATGAAGCCATTATGCCCCCTGAACCAAGAATGCGATTGAAACTAGCAATAAAGTTTCCTACTCTACAGGGTTCTCTACCCACAGGTTGACTCAGGTTTCAAATGTGGGTCATTTTAGGTTAAGTTAAATTGTATGAGGAGAGAGGGAATGACTTTGCTCAAGTTCTCAGAGAATTGCAATTTAGAATATTCATCAGGAAATTGCTCTATGGTGTGAAATTGAAAGGTAGCATTGGCCTTGAGCCTTTAATGTGAAAAGTATGTGTCCAAAATTTTAACTAGATGCTTTTTAAATATGATCCTCTACTCATTTTGGTAAATCCTTTCATTTCTAAATAGGAAATTAAATCTTTTTATTTAAACAATTTTATTTAGCTCAAAAAACAATTTTTTGAGCATTTTACCAGGAACAAGACAGCCAACTATGTTCAACAAGGATTTAAAATTAATGACTGTGGTACTAATAGCCACGGAACTCAGAGAAATAGGCAATACACAGACACCTTTATATATCTACCAAGGGACAGACTGAATTGATTGCTAGCAGAGGGGTCTATAAATGGAACAGGAGGACAGAAGTGAGAAGAGTTACATTTGATTAGAAATATAAAGGATTACTTGAAGAAAGGTACAGTTTTAACAACCATAAACAAAGCTCCTTGAAGCAATGACTTCCAAGAAAATATTTGCCCAAATTTCAGTTAAGTAAAAATGGATCAATTAGAAAGAAAATACTGAGATGGTTTTTAATATTTGTGATCTGATTATTTGAAATATTTATTTCTTAATGAACCAGATATTTTTGCTCAATAATGTGTGATGGTTAATTTCTGTGTCCATGTGACTGGGCTCTGGGTGTGCCTGTGTGGCTGATTTTCGAATGATGTTAGCTTTGAATGCCAGGAAAAATTGAAGGCAGAAGGAGAAGAGAGTGTCAGAGGACGAGATGGCTGGAGGATCATGTTGCAATGGGCATGAACTTGGGCAAACTCTGGGGGATGGTGAGGGACAGGGAGGCCTGTCGCGCTGCAGTCCGTGGCATTGTGTAGAGTCGAACATGACTGGATGACTGAACAACAACTTTGAATCACTACTGACTAGGGTAGGTTGCTCTCCCTAATGTGGGTTAGCCTTGTGCAATCAATTGAAGGCCTGAGTAGAAGAAAAGATTGACCTTCCTGGGAGTAAAGGGAGCACCCAAAGTCTGACTGCTTGAGCTGGACATTAGTGGTTTCCTGCTTCCAGACTGGAACTTACACCAATAGTTCTCTGGGGTCTCCAGTTTGCCAACCATAAATCTTAGGGCTTCTCAGCCTCCTTAGTCACAAGTCAATTCCTTAATCTCGCTCTTTCTTAATTTCTCCCTCCCCACCCTCTGCATTCTATTGATTCATTGTCTCTGACATAAAGTGAAGTCACTCAGTCATGTCTGACTCTTTGTGACCCCATGGACTGTAGCCTACCAAGCTCCTCCATTGATGGGATTTTCCAGGCAAGAGTACTTGAGTGGGTTGCCATTTCCTTCTCCAGAGATCTTCCCAACCCAGGGATTGAATCTGGGTCTCCTGTATTGTAGGCAGACGCTTTACCGTCTGAGCCACAAGGGAAGTCTGGAGACCACCTAATTAATACAAATGTATATGCTTAATTCATAAATTTAAAAAAGTATATACTGGTCTTGCCATACACTGACATGAATCTACCATGGGTGTATATTAGCTCCCAATCCTGAATCCCTCTCGCACCTCCCACCCCATATCATCTCTCTGGATCATCCCCGTGCACCATGGTGGATTCATGTCAATGTATGGCAAAACCAATACGGTATTGTAAAGTAAAATAAAGTAAAAATAAAACTAAAAAAATAAATAAATAAATAAAAATAAAAATAAAAAAAATAATAAAATAAACACAAGCATATATTCTTAATACTCCTAACTTGCCATACAAGGTCAAGAATAACCCCTTTCAGACAATAACTGTATATTATATCTATTGTGGGTTCTAGTTACTGTTGTTCATATTGAAATTGTGATGAATAAAAAGGAGTCCTTTCTCCCACTGATCATGGGAAAAAAAAAAATAAGTATATACTGGGGTTGTAAAGGATTGCCCAACTTTTTCTACTAATAGATATGTATATTCAAACATACATACACATACGGTTATTAAAGCTGGAAGTATATTTTTCATTAGAAAAAAACAGAATGTGACAGTTGACAACTGCCCACAGATATTATCTTTTTAAAGAAAAAAATTACTTCTGCTTTTTATTGAGACTTTCCTTATTCAGATACTGCCTGCACTGCCCCACTGGCTGAGATTTAATAAAGACTTACATACAAAATGGAAAATAAAAGAGAACTAATGGAAAACACATGACCCCTCACCACATACACCCCATCATCACCACCACAACAATAACAAACATAAAATCAAATCAGGCATCTACAAGTCAGATTTCTGGTATGATCAAAGTTCATATGGATATAAAATTTCTGGACACTGTCCTATCCACACTTTATCTTATAAGCTAATCACAGTCCATTACAAGACAGTTAAACTCATACTTCTTAAGCACTTTGCTTTATGTTTTTTTTTTAAATATCTTCAGTTGTTGTCATCTTTATAATTAATGCCAAAAAATAATAATTCTACCTTGTGTGCTAAGTTGCTCAGTCATGTCCTACTCTTTGCCACTTTATGAACTGTATGTCGCCTGCCAGGTGCCTTAGTTTTTTGCTAAGTATCTGCCAGTGAGTTTTGGTTTCTTGTCTGAAGAATGTAATGGGAAGGATTACGCTGTTGACACACATAATCACCATGTAGGACCGTGGCTGAGATTTCACTACATGAGGCAAGAAGTAATATTGTCCCCTTCATTAAGCCACTTTTAGTCATGCTTTAACTATAAGCAGAGCAGTTGTAAAAATTCCATGTATAAATAAGGGAAAATATATTTATGTTTTTGGAATAAGAGATGTGATAGGTATCATAGATCAAAAGAAAAGCAGTTACAAAGACGTCAACAGTAAAAAGACAGGATATGTGTGAAAATCTGAATACTCTGATCTGTGTACAATGCATGATGTTCACAGGGTGCATTGGCAAGCAAGCCTGATAGATATGAAGGAAGTATATTGCCTAGATTCTTATTTGTCATGGCAAGGGGTTATGATGATTTTTGTAGACCTGTGGTCCAGAGCAGAGGGTTCTGTCCCAGCATAGGCATTGCCATTCTAGTGACAAATATCTGTAATCAGGTTATTTTTCATGCTTACACACTTACCATTAAGTATTTCCTTTCTGGTTCAGAAATAAAATTTAGAAAGAACTAAGTTTCTTTTTTGATCAATTTCATACAAAGGGAGCAGGGAGAGGGGAGTTTCAGTGTGAACTCTGTCTGCCATCTGGACTCAGAAGTCCCTGGAATCAGTCTTCACTCAGCAGTTAGTGTCTTCTTTTTGGATAAAATCACGTTCATGTTAAAAAAAAACAAAAACTGATTGATCCTCCTATCCTACTTTTTCTTTATGATTCAGATACCCTATGAGAGTTGTTCTCATGACTTTCTAAGTATTTATCATATATACGTGCTCTGGATTCAGAAAATGTCTACTCCGTTAGTCTTCTGCTTATTAAACATACAAACCTTTTTTACTTGTGTTACTTTGTTCTGAAAATGCTTATTCCTCAGATCTCCACATGACTGGCTACATCTGATCATTCTTTTCCTAATCATTTTATCTAATGTGGCACTGCTTTGTCATTATCTATCAAATTGCATTATAACATTTTTCACGGTGCTTAAGAATACCTAAAATAATTTATTCCTTTACTTTTCACTCTGTGAAAACAAGTACCTTGTACTCTGTTTTCAATGACTAGAACATTCAAAGATAATTTTGAACAAACGAGCTAATGAATGAGGGACTGAGAAGGCAGTAAATAAAAATTTAAAGAATAAAGGTTAGATTTTATAAATACAGTAGTGCCTAAATTAAAGATAGCATGTATTATTTACATAGAATTCAACCTCAACTTAATGATACTCTTTATTATTCATTTAGAATTCAATCCATTCAAAAATGATTTAGAATTTACTAATATGGTGTCAGAGAAAATAGAAATGTGGAAAGTAGAGATAACACCTGTAGCTGATTCATGTTGATATATGGCAAAAACCATCATGACATTGTAAAGTAATTATCCTCCAACAAAAATAATTTAAAAAAAGAAAGTGTCATTAATATAGGCAGGTAATTTAATATGGGAGAAAACCATAAATTGGATAAATTTAAAAAAGCTGACTTTGAGTCCTCAGTTCTGAGTATCAGGGAAGATAATTATCTCATTAAGAGAGATTGGGAATCTTATCAGGGGCATGTATGTGTGGATGAGAAAATGCATCTGTGTAGAATGCATTGCGTGTGACAGCTCAGTGGGACTCCCAGGTGAAGATGTCCGGTGTGCAGCTGAGACCATGGGCTTGAAGGCTGGGGAGGGGACACAGGTTTGGAGACACAAATCTGAGAATCATCCTCACAGAGGTGATGATTGAAGTTGTGGGATCCCATGAGATCACGCAGAGCATTTCATCCCTACTCCTCCTGGATAATCACAGAAATCATACCGGGGGCAAGCTTTTCCTTGGGAATTTATAGGCCTTTTATAGGCATCAGTGAAAAAGGCTTTGATTTAAAATGAGAAATGGCTGACCTTTAGACACTGGCATGGGACAGCAATTTCCCTTTCCGAGCTATTTCATGAGTGTGTCGCCTGTGATAAATGCTGGCCAGACCTACAACTCTGAGTTAAGGGAGTATGGGATGTAGAATGCTAAGCCTATTTAGGGAACACAGATCAAAAATTCAAAAGAGAATAAGGAAATATTCATTTTAATACTAAAAGTAATGTTCTTTTCAATAAGCTATTTTCTACTGTTTTTGTGGGAAAATGCACAAATCTAGCATGAATTTTCAACAGAATAGAGACAGGGTTTCTTATTGTTCATATTAGGACTCTTTTCACAATGTGTTTGGAAGCAGATTCAAAAAATCAAATCATTAGGATATAATCACACACATGATTATCCTGGTGCCTAGAAATGAGAAGAAAACCTGGGTAAAACACACGGTTTTGAAATGGAATAAAGAAAGTATCAGAAAGTTCTGTCACTTCTTTCCTGTCATGTGCTCAGTGGCTCAGCTGTGTCTATTTGGGGCCTCACAGACTGTAGCCCACCAGGCTCCTCCACCCACGGAATTTTTCAGGCTAGGATACTGGAGTGGGGTTCCATTTCCTACTCCAGGGGATCTTCCCAACCCAGGGGTTGAACCCATGTCTCTTGTGTCTCCTGTTTTGGCAGGTGGAGTCTTTACCACTAGTGCCATCTGGAAAGCCTCCTGTTTTGCTGGTATTTTGTATTAACTGTCTCTCTCTGACTGTTATCTGCATGATTCCTGTATGCTGACATCAGTTGATCTTTGGACATCTGGACTTGGTTATCTTTGACATTTCTCCTATTCATGACCTTTTAACAGTGCACTTTTTAAAAGTGTTTGCTCTTTTGGTGAGTTTCCATGATCACCTCACAGGATAAACAGACCTGAGAAACTTAAGTTTTCCTCCTAAATTCCAGTTTATAGCCCATTTAAACTGTGATGTTATGGCATTCTAAATCACTGAAACAACTTTAATACTTAGGAGAAGAGCTGAAAGTAACATTAGGTTTTTATATGCATTGAGAAGAATATTGCTTTCATAGTATTATAGGTATGAATCATAACTGATATCTCAGATGCTTGGGAGGATATTTTTAAGAAAATAAAGGAAAAGCCAGTAGATATGATTTATTTAGACTTCCAGGGGATTTTTCTAAAGCACCACATTAGGGGATTAAATAATTTTGACAAGTACAATGTAAGAAACAGATCACTACTATGGATTTTTAAAAGTGGTTGTGAGAGAATACTTGTAAATTTGAAGAGTAGTCAATATTTTGTCCAGAAAGTTTTAGGCCATTTAAAAACCTACCTTGATGACAGTGTTAATAACTTGTAAGGAAAAGTGAACAATAAGCTATTAAAACTTGTGTGTCCGGACACCCTAGTCCAGTCACTGACAGTGACATCTGAGTTTGGTTAAATAGGAAATAACAAAAATTTTAGATTATATTTTTTAAAAAAGAGTAACAAAGATAGAACAAACTGCATACTAAGCACCAGAATAACCTTCTTGTAAACTTTCTTTTTGCTTAAATTATAAAAAGTTTTTCTCTATTGATTGCAACCAAAGACTATTACTGATAAAAGTCAGTTTGTCTCTCCCTTTAAAAGTTAAACACTTTTCTCCTTATTATGTAAGTGACAGGTCTCAGTATAGAATACTTGAAAATGCATGAAATTTCACCAATTGGATATAGCCATTATTTTACCTTATGTTTTATGTATAACTGTGTCTATGTATGTTACAAAAGATTGATTTTGTAGGTTAGTTATTATTTTCCATTTTCTATTCTTGCAACTTGGTTTAACTCATGAGAATTTCCAATAAGCTATTCTTAAAATTTCTCTTACATTTTATTCTTTGCATATATTAAACTTACTAAAATATATCCAAAATACTGCTGGGAATACCAATATTTATTCATAACCTTTGCATGAATATAATTTATTTTTTTATGGGTTGAATTACATCCTTTCCAAATTCATATGTTAAAGCCTGAACAGTACCTCAGAATGTCACTGTATTTAGAGATAGGGCCTTTAAAAAGCTAACTAAATTAAAATGAGGTCATGAGGGTGAGTGGGTTCCAATATGACTAGTATCCTTATTAGAAGAGGAAATTTGAACCCCCCAAATACCAGGAATGCTTGGCACAGAGGAAAAACAGTGTGAGAACATTTGCTAGCAAGAAGGTGGCCATGTGCAAGCCCAGGAGAAAGGCCTCAGGAGGAACCAAACCATCGATCTTGGACTGCTTAGCCCTCGGAATATGAGAAAATAAATTTCTGTTGTTTAAACCACCCAGACTGTGGTATTTTGTAATGGCAGCCATAGAAAACTAATACATTTGTATGCAAAAGAAGTCTAGTAAACAGACTCATCACCCCTAGAAATGGTAATTGAAAGAATGCAAGATATTCAGAGTGTGCTTCAGGATAACCCTTCCCAATCTGCTTCAGCTTCCAAATCCCTTACATTTTAGAATGGCTATCCTATCCTCAAACCATGTGAGAATTCTGATGCCTCTTCCTCCTTAAATCTAATAACTTATGATTTATGTAATGTGTTGCTTAAGCTATTTTTGTTGTGGCTCTTATATCTGAACTTACTTTTAAATGAAACAACCATTTAGTATTTTTTTAATCAGTACCTCTCGCTAAAACAACATCACAGCTTTTTAAAAAATTCTCCAAGACAGCTCTTTCCTGTGCCCTTTTAAATTAAAAGAAAATTCCTAAAGCACAGTTGGAATAATTATTGTACTCAGAAATCTTTATGGGTTGCTAGTTATTCTTTTCCACTAAAATAGCAATAAAATATTTTTCAGACAATATCAGGAAACATATATATTTTAAAATGCACTATTATTCTTACATGCAGAATTAAATATGAGTAATGTTTGTGAGTTTTTTCTTCAGATTTTTATTTTCTGCTTAAATGATGGTGATCATGGTACAGAGTTGTTGTTTGCAATGCTTGCATATTAAAATTGTTTATAGAAGCAATGCAACCTGTTAGGAAAGGTAGAAAAATATTGAAAGTCCACAAAGGAGGAAAGAAGAATATCCACCCAGAATTCTACTCTGCAAAGAAAAATGATAAATACCAGTAAGATATTGATGCATCCTTAGCATTTTTTACTCTTTTTTTTCTTTATAGTTGAGATCATCATACAGATTTAACTAGTGTTAAATAGACATAGTCACCATTCCTAGATAAGAACATAGCAAGTAGTTGTTTATTGACAAATATTATCTATCACAGATATATTTTAGTCACACCAATTATATAGCAAAACACATGGACAAAAAATACTTGGAAGTGTAGTATGATTTTTCAAAGGTACTGAAAATCAATATTGAGTTTCTTAGCCATATAAATGGCCATAAAAGAATTTTCCCCTCAGATTTTATTCTTAAGAAAAAAGGAACCTTTTTGTTTTAATCTCCTAAGCCATATACTAAGTATACAAATAAAGGACTTCATGGAGAAGGGCTGAACCACAACCACATTAAAACTAGTAATTATTTAAATTTTTTCAAATATAGGAGAAATCTTTGTCAACTACGGTGTTAAAGAGATTTCATCTTGCTAATGGTGAACTTAATAATTAGAGTCAAATCCTTCAATTTAGGAATCCAGCAAATACTGTTTATAGCGTGTGGTTGGATGGTGCTGTATATTGCTATATGTCAAGGCTGTATTTTGTCACCCTGCTTATTTAACTTCTATGCAGAATACATCATGAGAAACGCTGGACTAGAAGAAACACAAGCTGGAATCAAGATTGCCGGGAGAAATATCAATAACATCAGATATGCAGATGAGACCACCCTTATGGCAGAAAGTGAAGAGTAACTAAAAAGCCTCTTGATGAAAGTGAAAGTGGAGAGTGAAAAAGTTGGCTTAAAGCTCAACATTCAAAAAATGAAGATCATGGCATCCGGTCCCATCACCTCATGGGAAATAGATGGGGAAACAGTGGAAACAGTGCCAGACTTTATTTTTAGGGGCTCCAAAATCACTGCAGATGATGACTGCAGCCATGAAATTAAAAGACACTTACTCCTTGGAAGAAAAGTTATGACCAACCTAGATAGTATATTCAAAAGCAGAGATATTACTTAGCCAACTAAGGTCCATCTAGTCAAGGCTATGGTTTTTCCTGTGGTCATGTATGGATGTGAGAGTTGGACTGTGAAGAAGGTTGAGCGCCAAAGAATTGAAGCTTTTGAACTGTGGTGTTGGAGAAGACTCTGGAGAGTCCCTTGGACTGCAAGGAGATCCAACCAGTCCATTCTGAAAGAGATTAGACCTGGGATTTCTTTGGAAGGAATGATGCTAAAGCTGAAACTCCAGTTACTTTGGCCACCTCATGCGAAGAGTTGACTCATTGGAAAAGACTCTGATGCTGGGAGGGATTGGGGGTAGGAGGAGAAGGGGACAACCGAGGGTGAGATGGCTGGATGGCATCACTGACTCGATGGATGTGAGTCTGAGTGAACTCCGAGAAATGGTAATGAACAGGGAGGCCTGGCGTGCTGCGATTCATGGGGTCGCAAAGAGTCGGACACGACTGAGCGACTGAGCTGAACTGAACTGGATGGTGCTTAGTCACTCAGTCATGTCTGACTCTTTGTTACCTTTTGGACTGTAGCCCACCAGGCTCCTCCGTCTGTGTTTTTTTTTTTTCCAGGCAAGAATACTGGAGTGAGTTGCCATTTCCTCCTCGAGGGTATCTTCCCAACCCAAGGATCGAACCCACATCTCCTTTGTCTCCAGTATTGCAGGTGGATTACTTACCCACTGAGCGACTGAGGCAGCCCAAAAAATGCATGCCTGGAGAAATAGCCAAGACACAGCTAGAGAGGCCCAGTCCTACTGGGAGCAGCTAAAACACCAGCTAGAGGAAATGTCAAAATGAAAGCAAAAGCAAGCAACAACAAGAAACCCCTGAGTAGAAACAAACAAAATCTAACAGTATCTATAACTAACCTAACAGTCATGTTTGACCATCTAAAATCTAGAAAATTTACTCAGCCAAAACCTAGGAGAAGCCAAGAAACTGGAGAGGAAAGCCTAGAACTGAAATCTGTTTTGCTCCGAAGGTTACCAACTGTGAAACTGACCTACAGTTTTAACAGCTTGGTAGGGTTCTAGGAGAATAAATAAGAAGAGAAAAAAGCCCAGGGTTCACTAAGATAAGGATTTTGAAACTGCCCCTGTATACCCACTTTGAGATGAGACCCAGTAGGGCTATTCCTCTTAGTACAGTGAACTTGAAATGAACTAGCCTGTGTTCCAGGTTACTAGGGTCATTTGGTGACTACAAACATGAAATTCAAACATAAAGTTGGTTCTGAGTTGGTACCATCCCAAAGGCCTAGCAAAAGCCACAAAGATCCTCTAGAGGGATGTATAATCATCCTCAGCCTCAAATTATTCCTCCAAATAATTTCCCAAATAACTTGCTGTCAAGGATAATAAAACACATGGAGAAACAAGACATCCACTGTGAGTGAGAACCAAAGAAACCAGGCAATAACAGTAAGTTAACAAGCACTTCAGCTATTAAAATTATCAGACCCAGAATATAAAACAATTATGCTTCTTATTTTAAAAGTAAAGAGCTTGAAAATGTCTGCAGAATACACAAAATATAAGATGGCATAGTGAGTTTAAAAAAAGAAATAAAACTTGTAGAATTGAAAAGATGATACCTGAGGTTAGTAGATGCAAACTACATACTACATACAGAATACTTAAACAAGGAGGTACTACTGTATAGCACAGGGAACTGTACTCAATCAGTTCAGTCTCTCAGTCATGTCTGACTCTTTGTGACCCCATGGACTGCAGCCTACCAGGCCTCCCTGTCCATCACCAACTCTCGGAGTTTACCCAAACTCATGTCCATCGAGTCAGTGATGCCATCCAACCATCTCATTCTCTGTTGTCCCCTTCTCCTCCTGCCTTCAATCTTTCCCAGCATCAGGGTCTTTTCAAATGAGTCATCTCTTTGCATCAGGTGGCCAAAGAATTGGAGTTTCAGCTTCAACATCAGTCCTTCCAATGAACACCCAGAACTGATCTCCGTTAGGATGGACTGATTGATCGATCTCCTTGCAGTCCAAGGGACTCTCAAGAGTCTTCTTGAACACCACATTTCAAAAGCATTGATTCTTCAGTGCTCAGCTTGCATTATAGAGCAACTCTCACATCCATACATGACCACTGGAAAAACCATAGCTTTGAAGAGATGGACCTTTGTTGGCAAGGTAATGTCTCTGCTTTTTAATATGCTGTCTAGGTTGGTCAAAACTTTGCTTCCAAGGAGTAGCGTCTTTTAATTTCATGGCTGCAGTCATTATCTGCATTGATTTTGGAGCCCCCCAAAATAAAGTCAGCCACTGTTTCCACTATTTCCCCATCTAATTGCCATGAAGTAATGAGACCAGAAGCCATGATATTAGTTTTTTGAATGTTAAGCTTTAAGCCAACTTTTTCACTCTCCTCTTTCACTTTCAACAAGAGGCTCTTTAGTTCCTCTTCACTTTCTGGCAGAAGGGTGGTGTCATCTGCCTACCTGAGGTTATTGATAATTCTCCCAGCAATCTTGATTCCAGCTTGTGCTTCATCCAGCCCAGCATTTCTCATGATGTACTCTGCATATAAGTTAAATAAGCAGGGTGACAATATACTGCTTTGATGTACTCCTTTCCCGATTTGGAACCAGTCTGTTATTCCATGTACAATTCTAACTGCTGCTTCCTGACCTGCATACAGGTTTCTCAAAGGCAAGTCAGGTGGTCTGGTATTCGATCTCTCTCAGAATTTTCCAGTTTATTGTGATCCACACAGTCAAAGGCTTTGGCACAGTCAATAAAGCAGAAATAAATGTTTTTCTGGAACTCTCTTGCTTTTTCTATGATCCAGCAGATGTTGGCAATTTAATCTCTGGTTCCCCTGCCTTTTCTAAAACCAGCTTGAACATCTGGAAGTTCACAGTTCACGTATTGCTGAAGCCTGGCTTGGAGAATTTTGAGCATTACTTTACTAGTGTGTGAGATGAATGAAATTTTGTGGTTAGTTTGAGAATTCTTTGGCATTGCCTTTCTTTGGGATTGGATTGAAAACTGACCTTTTCCAGTCCTGTGGCCACTGCCCTTTTCCAAATTTGCTGGCATATTGAGTGCAGCACTTTCACAGCATCATCTTTCAGGATTTGAAATATCTCAACTGTAATTCAATCACCTCCACTAGCTTTGTTCATAGTGATGCTTCCTAAGGCCCACTTGACTTCACATTCCAGGCTGTCTGGCTCTAGGTGAGTGATCACACCATCATGATTATCTGGGTCGTGAAGATCTTTTTTGTACAGTTCTTCTGTGTATTCTTTCCACCTCTTCTTAATAATACCTTCTGCTTCTGTTAGGTCCATGCCATTTCTATCCTTTTTTGAGCCCATCTTTGCATGGAATGTTCCCTCGGTATCTCTAATTTTCTTGGAGAAATCTCTAGTCTTTCCCATTCTATTATTCTTCTCTATTTTTTGCACTGATCACTGAGAAAACCTTTCTTATCTCTCCTTGCTATTCTTTGGAACTCTGCATTCAAATGGCTATATCTTTACTTTTCTCCTTTGCTTTTCACCTCTCTTCTTTTCATAGCTATTTGTATGTCCTCCTCAGACAGTCATTTTGCTTTTTTGCATTTCTTTTTCTTGGGGATGGTCTTGTTCCCTGTCTCCTGTACAATATCACAAACCTCTGTCCATAGTTCATCAGGCACTCTGTCTATCAGATCCAGTCCCTTAAATCTATTCTTCACTTCCACTGTAAAATCATAAGGGATTTGATTTATGTCATACCTGAATGGTCTAGTGGTTTTCCCCACTTTCTTCAAATTAAGTCTGAATTTAGCAATAATGATTTCATGATCTGAGCCACAGTCAGCTCCTGGTGTTGTTTTTGCTAACTGTATAGAGTTTCTCTATCTTTGGCTGCAAATAATATAATCAATCTGATTTCGGTGTTGGCCATCTGGTGATGTCCATGTATAGAGTCTTCTCTTGTATTATTGGAAGAGGGTGTTTGCTATGACCAGTGCGTTCTCTTTGCAAAACTCTATTAGCCTTTGCCCTGCTTCATCCTGTATTCCAAGGCCAAATTTGCCTGTTACTCCAGGTGTTTCTTGACTTCCTATTTCTGCATTCCAGTCCCCTATAATGAAAAGGACATCTTTTGGGGGTGTTAGTTCTAAAAGGTCTTGTAGGTCTTCAAAGAACCATTCAACTTCAGCATCTTCAGCATTACTGGTTGGGGCATAGACTTCGATTACCATGATATTGAATGGTTTGCCTTGGAAACAAACACAGATCATTCTGTTGTTTTCGAGGTTGCATCCAAGTACTGCATTTCGGACTCTTTTGTTAACTATGAAGGCTACTCCATTTCTTCTAAGGGATTCTTGCCCACAGTAGTAGATATAATGGTCATCTGTATTCAATATGCTGTGATAAATCATAATGAGAAAGAATATAAAAAAGAATGTATATGTGTATAACTGAATCACTTTACTGTACAGCAGAAATTAGCACAACATTATAAATCAACTATGCTTCAATGAAAAAGATCAATGGATGACTTTCATGGTAATTAAAACACAGTTTTAAGGATACGGTGGAAGGAAAATACAGTTGAAGAAGGAATTAGTGAGTTGCAAGGAAGTCTAAGACAAATGGCTTAGAGTTCAGTTAAGAGAGGCAAAAGTGATGAATCCAAAAAAAAAAAAAGTAAAAAAGCAAACAGAACAAAATGGTAGAGTAGAAGACATAGATTGTTGAAAAAGTAAAACCTAACTTAGCTAGAATTGGAATCCCATTGGGAGAGGTGAGAAAGAAAGAGACAGAAGTACTGCTTAACAAAATAACAGCTGAGAAGTTTCTAGATGTGATGGGCAACACCAATCAACAGATTTGAGAAACAAAACATCTCAAGAAAAATAAATAAAAAAACAGTTTTTAACTAGAATATGGTATCTAGACATAACTCATACAATTGTGGTGTGACACCTATAGCACAGGAAAATTTTATATATGAGAGTAAATGTGGTATAAGACCTAAAATTATATTGTGAACTGCCTTGCCATCTGAAAGCGGGAGGGCCTCTGATGACCCAGCTTCAAGTTCACATTTCCATGGTGCTCCTGCAGATAAGACTCCTGCCCCCAGCCAACAGCCTTGTTTTTCCCAGCAACCAAGCACAGTGCTTGCTTTTCCCTGATGCTGGGCTTCAAACCCTGATAGCCCATGGAATTATTCTAACTAGACAATTACATTCTTCCACAAGAATAAGAGGGCATTGCATGATTCTGTTTACTACAAAATTTGCTTTCTCCAACCCTGCTTGTTCACTCTGTGGCTGAGGGCAATCCCTGGGTGGTCCTCCACAACCTGTGGTATCTTCTTCTCCCAGGCTGTGAGCTTTGTGACTAGAACCCACTGTTGATCTCATCTGCTGATGATCTCATCTCATCAGCATCAGTGCCTTGCATTCAGCCATCCCCATAACCTAGAACAAGGATCTCTCCTTCATTAACAGGTTGAATTATCTATCAAAATAGTAAGCTTGTATCTGCTTATTGCTTTATTTCCAGCACCTAATACAATGTCAAGCATATTATAGGCTCAATAAACATCTGTTATATAGGAAAAGAAAGACAGCAACAACTAAATAAGCATCTTTTTGTCAGGGTATAACCAAACTGAATAACCTAGTTTAGGTTCAGAGTGAATAGGGAAGGAACTTTCAGTTTTTCTGACACCTTTACAGTTTTTGAGATTTTTAAATGATTCATCCCTTGTTCAGTAAAAGGAACACTGCATACATTTCTTTTTTCAAGAAAAATAATCCATCAGGGATTGGTGGTTGCCTACTTGCATCCCTTCTATGTCTCCCTATCTTATTTTTTAAGACATGATTTTATAGACATCCATCCTTCTTGGTTTAAGTAAATCATGGCAATCATGTTCCCTTCACACATAATTGATTTATGATGAGAGAACAAAGTGGAACATGACTTAATTCTGGTCAACAAAATGTGAGTAAGCATGCTCTGGGAAATGATTCTGTGCCCATAATAGCTACACAGGGAGCAATAATCTGTCTTTTTTACCTAGTACACCAGTCCTGTTATTAAGATGAAGTTAGACTGAAAATAAAATAAGATGGTCAGAGAAAAAAATGGAAAGGATTTGAGTCCTAGATGTTACTGAGGCACTGAATTCTCCAGTCTAAGACCTATCATACTTCGGGGTACTTTGTTATTATAATTTCCAAGCCACTGTGCATTTTTCACTACAGTTGTTGTTGACATTACTTGCAACCCAAAGCATCTAAGTAATACATGTGATTTACGTGTTGTATTTTCTAAGCTCTTGAATGTGTTCAGTTCAGTTCAGTTCAGTTCAGTCCCTCAGTCATGTCCGACTCTTTGCAACCCCATGAATCACAGCACGCCAGGCCTCCCTGTTCATCACCATCTCCCGGAGTTCACCCAGACTCACGTCCATCGAGTCAGTGATGCCATCCAGCCATCTCATCCTCGGTCGTCCCCTTCTCCTCCTGCCTCCAATCCCTCCCAGCATCAGAGTCTTTTCCAATGAGTCAACTCTTCGCATGAGGTGGCCAAAGTACTGGAGTTTCAGCTTGAGCATCATTCCTTCCAAAGAAATCCCAGGGTTGATCTCCTTCAGAATGGACTGGTTGGATCTCCTTGCAGTCCAAGGGACTCTCAAGAGTCTTCTCCAACACTCCATGATCTTCGTTTTCTGAATGTTGAGCTTTAAGCCAACTTTTTCACTCTCCTCTTTCACTTTCATCAAGAGGCTTTTTAGCTCCTCTTCACTTTCTGCCATAAGGGTGGTGTCATCTGCATATCTGAGGTGATTGATATTTCTCCCGGCAATCTTGATTTCAGCTTGTGTTTCTTCCAGTCCAGCGTTTCTCATGATGTGCTCTGCACAGAAGTTAAATAAGCAGGGTGACAATATACAGCCTTGATGTACTCCTTTTCCTATTTGGAACCAGTCTGTTGTTCCATGTCCAGTTCTAGATATTGTTATATCACAGTGTATAAAAGATTACTGTTTAATTAGATAAGAGAACTCTTTCAAAAATATTTCTGATACTATAGATGTTCCAATTGTCTTCTGATAAGGGATGCTTTTTAGAATTCTAAGATTAGTTTGATTTCTACTCACTTGTCGGGAAATAGAATCTTTTATCTTTTCCTAACGAGTTGTGGCAGAGAAGGCAATGGCACCCCACTCCAGTACCCTTGCCTTGAAAATCCCATGGATGGAGGAGCCTGGTGGGCTGCAGTCCATGAGGTTGCTAAGAGTCAGACATGACTGAAGTGACTTAGCAGCAGTAGCAGCAGGAGTTGGGGATTATATTTGTCTTATATATTTAAAATTTTACTAGAATATTTTAGTTAGATTTCATTTTGAAATGGTTTATTTGGAATTTAGTTAGCCATTTAAAATTGTGCTCTGTGTAGGTTTTAATAATAAAAATGAGAATTATTTTTATTGCTTTGTCTTTGCTTTTTATTTCCTTCCTAACTTTCCTAGTAGCTTTTAAAAGAATGTCAATGATTGTTAGGTTAAATTTCCAATCTCTATCCTCGTATTCATTGTAGTAGATTCCTTTGGTGTCCTTCCCAGGTTCCCTTTACTAGCCCTTGTACCAATTTCCCAGGTGCTGTGAGTATTGGCTGCTGATAGCTAACCACTGCCCCCTTCTCCTCAGATCACCTTTGGCTCACCCAGAAAAGCATAGGATCTTACTTGGGGATACAAAAACCAGCCCCCTTTCCATAAGGTGGGACACATATCATTTACCTTCTAAATTTCCCTGTAGGATGCTAGTCTGGATTAACCTCTTTGTTTGACTGCTTCTTTCACTTACTTTTGCTGTACATGTCTCTTTCCCTAACAGGACAGAAGTCATATTAGATTTGGTGTCCACTCTATCTCAATATGACCTTGTATTAACTTAACTAACTCTATCTACAACAACTCTATTAAGGTTGTTGCAAATAAGGTCACATTCTGAGGTACTGGGGTTTAGGGCTTCAATAAATATTTTGCAAGACACAGTTAAACTTATGATAGCATCAAATTTTCTTCTAAGTGTGATTCCATTTGCCTAGATTTTTTTTTTCTAATCCACAGTGCTTAGCTCCTTGACATTTCAAAATAGTGAAGACATGAAAACCTGCAACTCATTTTTGTACATGATATTTGCTCTTCTAAAAGTGAACCCTCTTTCTGTCACTAGCTATGGTGATTTAATTGGGAGACTTATATCTCCCATGTTAAAATGGAGCACCACTAGTTTACCCTTCATTTACTTCTTGACAAGTGGATTTTTTTTCCCCAAAAAGGCAGGAAGTATTAGTAAGGAAATAGAACGAAACAAGGAAGGAAACAAGGAAACAAGGAAATAGAACAAAAGAAGAGATGGTCAAAAAGCAACATCTGCAAAATTGTTGCTGGGATGTTAAGACATGTTTCTAAACACAAGGGAGAGATGGGGTAGGAAAAGCTACTTTTCGGTAAACCAGATGTTTTCAGAAGAATAACAAGTTTCCCAATGATTGCGCTTTCCAGTTTATATCCATCTGCTTTATCACTATTGGATAGTCTTCTTCCCAGATTTCAGCATTGAAATATTAACTCTTAGTCTTTATTTTAACTTCAATATGACTTTTCACTTTTTCTTTATATCAATAGGTTTCACTCTTTCTGAGACAAGTAGCATTTTAAATTTAAATGACACTCCTTGCTTACCAAATTAAATCACAACTTCTTAGCAGTGTATGAGGAAAGACACTTTCTGACATCGCTTCAACCTAGTTTTCTACTCATATGAACTTAATATCGCTACACTAACCTGACAGGAGAGCTTACTTTTGGAACCAAAGGCATGGAGATATACTGAATAATTCATAACATTTGCCATGCACTAAGTAAGCTACTTTACATATTTTATTTCAATCAATCCTCAAACCAACCTGATGAGAAGAGTATTATTCTCATTAAACACTTAATGAAAATGAGCACAGAGAAATCAAATCATTTATTAGCGGCCATATAGTCAGTAATTAATGAAACAGAATTTTGCCCTTTTACTTTGTTGAATTCCAAAGCCCCTGGTATTACCCACAAACTATATTTTCCCTCAATTTGAGGAAACCAAAAGGACATGATAACTTGTACTCAATGCAAGCTGTTCTGTGGAAGGGAAGTATATTTTTTTCCAGTTGCTATTGTGGCAAATCAACAACATGCGTGATGAATTAAAATAATGGAACTATACTGTCTTCTAGTTTTTGAGGTCAGAATTCTGAAATGGTTTCCACTGGGCTAAAATCAAGGTGACAGTGCAGCTGCATTTCTCTGAGACTCTAGACTGAAATTTATTTCCTGGCCTTCCCCAGCTTTTAGAGGCCACTTGCATCCCTTGGCTTGTGACTTCTTTCTATCTTCAAAACCAGCAATGAACAGTCAAGTCTTTCTCATGTTGCATCACTCTGACACCAACTCTCTTCTTCCTCCTTTCGCTTACTAGGACCTTTAAGACTACACTGAGTCTCCCTGGATAATCCAGGATAATCTCCTCATCTCAAGGCTGGATAATTAGAAACTTTAATTACATGTTCAACATTAATTCCCCCTTGCTATGCAAAAGCAAAAATTATTCAAAGATCCCAGTGGTTAGAATTTGGACATCTCTAAGCGACTATTTGTCTACTGCAAGATAGACAAGTGTTTTCACAGTGGTGATGCTCAGAGCTAAGCATTATGACAGTTGCTAATCTATTTGGAGTAGAATTCTTCCAACAAGCGTGAGTTCAAGGAAAGGGGCACAGCTTCTGGTTGAAAACTGCAACAAAAATTATATAAAGCATCTGATTCTCAGACAAGGTAATTCAGATTCAGGAAGGTATTCAAAATTTGTCTGTGGAGATGAATTACAAAATAGGAGATCAAGATAAAAGTCTTGTTATAGGATCAGGTTACAGAGTTGAGAGAAGGCTTCTCCAGAAAGCTTAATAATTTTACAGGAACTCACAACTCACTCCAAGCAATCTTGCCCAAGGCAACAAGATCAATGCCACATCCCACTTTCTGCTGGAAATTGTACTCAATATTTGTTCACATTTAGTCAAGATAATCTCAGAAAGAACATGGTATGGAGACTTTGGATGGAATCATCAATGCTTATAGCTAACAAAGGGTGAAAGTTGGCAGTTTCTTCCATTTAGATGCTAGCCATCCATCCAGGTCCACTGAGAATGCCACATCTACCTTGAATCCTACCCCAGTTCTCTCCTCAGGAATCATCTCTCCTGGGATTGCCAAGGTACTTCCTATGCTTATCCCTGTAGCACTCACAACTCGCCATCTACAGTATCTGTGAAATGATACCACCAGTAAAAACGTAGAATTCTGCTTACCAGATTTTATCTTTTAATAGAGTTTTAATCCTGAAAATTGTAGCTTCTTCTTAACATTTTTATTTGAAACAATTGCCATTATTACTTGTAAATTCACACAAAAATATGAAAATATTTAGTATATTATCTTGAGTATTTTCCATTCAAAGAATGGGGACAGATATAGCTACATAAATCTGTCATTTGGTTTATGTTTTTGTTATCTCTCTATTTACTTACATACTGAGTCTGAAAGACAGCTGAACCTTTAATTAATCTTGCTCACCTGTTAGCACTGAAGTGCAGAAACACTGCCCAGTTTTGGTGGCTCTGAAAAGGACAGCATAACAAAGCGGAACCCAAGGTGCCTGGCTAGCATGATATCTGAGTTGAGGAAATTTTCTTTCCTTCTTGCTCTGCACCTCCTCCCCCCTTATTCGCCTTTGGGTAGAACAATTGCTTTACCTTTGCTGGGTTACTGTCAGTATTGGTATAAGTCAGTTGGAGGAGGATGTGGTTATGCAAATGCTCAGGACCCCTATGGTGGCAGCTCCCCATGATGCAGGCTTTTCACAGGTGAGTCAGCATTGGAGAATAAATGGGTTATTGTGTCTTGGCATCCATGGCTACATCCATAACCTGCCAAGTCAAATCTCACTGGGCAATTATGGGATTCTCATAATGCTCCTTACGTCCTTTCTTTGGCAGACATCCCTCAGGTTATGACATTTTGCATGACATTAAAGAAAAAAAAAAGCAGAAAAACATAAGTAAGATAGTAGCAATAATAGCAGATGGACTACGCCAGTTAATTTAGAAGATGAATGAGGTGACCAAAACAGCAGTTGAGAAGTCCACTTGAAATAAAATGATCAAAAGCTGCAATCGGTCACCCTCTGAGTGATGCTGATACAAGCTTAATGTTAGCAAACTAAAACTTGGGTATTGAATTGATGGTTATGATGGTTCTCAAAGGACCATGGGGAGATTAGTCACAGTCTAGACAGTACTGAGAATGACGCAGCCATAGAGATAGAGCATGAACTGTATTCCAAATAGGAACAATGAGTGCTTGAAATATCATGCAACTGGAATAGATTGGAAGAGAAAGACATGCCACGTTCCCAATAGGAGGTCAGGGATTTAGGTTGGTAGTAAACAGGATGATGATTCAGTGAGTTGAGAAAGGTATTGCTGCAAAACTCCTTTTTTTCTCAAAACTCTAAGAGAGAATCCTTCTGCGTTGATAGGTTTAAAAACTATTGTTATATATTTATATCTGTCAATGTTAATTTTTTAAAAGTTTGTTTAAAACATGATATTAGAACTACTAGTTTTGTTCTCTAAAATGTTCTTGGGTAAAGCTCATGCACGTTTATTTTGTTATATACTAATATAATGTTTGAAGTAACTTTATACTCTTGGTCCAATCCTTAGTAATCACAGAATACATTCTTTATTATTATTATTTTTTTTAATGGTGATATTATGTTTTATTTTATTTTTTGTTTTAGAATATATTCTTTAAAAATTCAATTTTGATAAGTCACAAATGCAACTGTTTGTTAAGTATGTTTTGGTATCTAACAGGCATCATTACATTTTCAAAGATGGTAATTAAGTGAGAAGATATTTGATTTATTGGCCCTGCCTCCCTGAGCTATGCTGTTGGGCTATTTAAGTCATGAATCTAGAAGGGCAGTTCAGAGTAGACTTTAGCTAGGAAATAAAGCAGTTGTTTTTATTATATACTATGTGAACAGTTTAAGAAGGATCACATTTACATAGCTGTCTGTTATGCTAATAATCAGTTCAGTTCAGTTCAGTTCAGTCGCTCAGTCGTGTCCGACTCTTTCAAGGAAGATGTGTATAAGAGACAGGCATCAGAGTCTTTTCCAATGAGTCAACTCTTCCCATGAGGTGGCCAAAGTACTGGAGTTTCAGCTTGAGCATCATTCCTTCCAAAGAAATCCCAGGGATGATCTCCTTCAGAAAGGACTGGTTGGATCTCCTTGCAGTCCAAGGGACTCTCAAGAGTCTTCTCCAACACCACAGTTCAAAAGCATCAATTCTTTGGTGCTCAGCCTTCTTCACAGTCCAACTCTCACGTCCATACATGACCACAGGAAAAACCATAGCCTTGACTAGATGGACCTTAGTCGGCAAAGTAATGTTTCTGCTTTTGAATATACAATCTAGGTTGGTCATAACTTTTCTTCCAAGGAGTAAGCGTCTTTTAATTTCATGGCTGCAGTCACCATCTGCAGTGATTTGGGAGCCCCCAAAAATAAAGTCTGACACTGTTTCCACTGTTTCCCCATCTATTTCCCATGAAGTGATGGGACTGGATGTCACGATCTTTATTTTCTGAATGTTGAGCTTTAAGCCAACTTTTTCACTCTCCTCTTTCACTTTCATCAAGAGGCTTTTCAGTTCCTCTTCACTTTCTGCCATAAGGGTGGTGTCATCTGCATATCTGAGGTTATTGATATTTCTCCCGGCAATCTTGATTCTAGCTTGTGTTTCATAGTTTCCTAATTCCAATTCACATAAAATTATACCAGATAGTAGCAATTTCCATTGATTGATGTTGAGTCTGTCATGAATCATTCCACGCCCTTCCTTTCAACAAACATTTACTGAGCATATAATAGATACTGGGTACTTTGCTAGATACAGATGCTACAGAGAGAGTTACAAAAAACAAAGGCCACACTTCCTTGAGTAGAGAGAAAGATACAGTACAAGAGAGAGAAAAGAAATCAGAAGCTATAATGTTGTGGGATATGATATAAAGTTGCATAAAGTGCTGAGGGTACCAGGGACAAGTTACTTCTGCCAGAGAGGAGGTAGGGGAAGAGGTATTTATTAAAAACTTTCAAAAGACCCCCCACCGAGTTACCCTGATAGCTCAATTGGTAAAGAATTCACCTGCAATACAAGAAACCTCGGTCAACTCCTGGGTCAGGAAGATCCACTGGAGAAGGGATAGGCTACTCACTCGAGTAATCTTGGGATTCTCTTGTGACTCAGCTGGTAAAGAATCTGTCTGCCATGTGGGAGACCTGGGTTCAATCCTGGGTTGGTAAGATCCCCTGGAAAAAGGAATGGCTACCCACTCCAGTATTCTGGCCCAGAGAATTCCATGGACATTAGTCCATGGGGTCACAAAGAGTCAGACAGACTGAGCAACTTTCACTTTCACTTTTCAAAAGACCCCACCTGAATTATGATTGGAAGGAAGGGAAGGAGCTTGCAATCCAAAGAAGGGAGATCAAAAGTCCCTTCCAAGTAGGAATCAACAAGGGAAAGACCACAAAGCAAAAGAAATCTCATTGTGTTCAGTTGCCCAAAAGAAATTAGTGTTGCAGAGGAGAAGGAAAGGCAGGTAGTGGAGAAAGTGACAAGGCTGTAGAGATAACAAAGGTCTTCGATTTTATTCTAAGAAATTTTGATTTTTTTTGAAGACCACAGACAGAAAAATGTAAAAAAGTTTCAAGCAAAGAAGTGACCCTGTAGCAGATAACATTTGAGTTGTCTTTCTTCCAGAGTCCCTTTCTTCAGGTTCACTACACGACTCTGACCATGCTCACCTCTGCCATAATTTGATACACCAGTGGTCTTCCCTGCTCAAAGTTGAGGCAACTGTGTTATCTCTATTAGGGAGTTGACATTCTAACATACTAAGTTCTATGTAACATAAAAGATAGATGCTATAGAGTGGTCCTATGCTTGGAAAATCAAAGTCATGATCTACAAACGATTGGTTGAACGGTAGAATTACTGCTAAGAAAATGAAAACTGTATTTATGACCGAATTGTGAACGTCAAACCTTAAGGATGAAACAGGACATAGTGAGCACTATGGATGCTGATAGAGTTTGGGCTGAAAAGCAAAACTGTTAGCCAAATTCCAATATATTCAATGAAAGTAGAGACATAACTACCAAATAACTGTATAGAAATAATGAGGATGAGGTAATGCTACAGCCAACTGATAGCCTTCAAAAATAATTTTTAGTAGAATTTAACATAATTGTATATGGCAGCACCACAGAGAATACTTTATGAAAAGAATATATATATAAAAGAATTTGTCCTGAAATGAGAATTTCAGAAGGCACGTTGGAAAAGTTTGAGGAAAGGTAGAAATTCAATTAGGAAGAAGAAACCAAATGCATTAAAGTTGATTGTGTGTGTGTGTGGTGGGGGTCATCTCACCTTGTGTAATGAGGCTGAGGGCATGTATCAAGAGTTACATATAAATCACTCCTAAGTTGACAGGGAAACATAAATAACTATGAAGTATTTGTAAGCAAGTATTCTTGCACATTTTAGTTTTAACACTATACGATTTGTATGAAAATATATGAACAGCCTTTGAACCACTGAAAATCTAGTCTTCTTCTGGGTGGATCTATAGAGCAAATTAAAAATGAGAATTATATTTTTCTTGAGGGAGATGGACTGTTCTAGAGAAGCCTTGTTTCTGGATAGAGGACTGCCTCCACGGGGTGGAAATGCTACAGTGAAATCCTGCTTGTGTTGAGTTGAATCTGGGAATCCATCAGGTAACAGATACCAGATTCCTCCTGAAATGGTGGATTCTATATAAATATTAGTGTCATTATTGTTAAAAAGCTTTTGTGCAGATGCATGATGAGATTCTTGGTGGCAAAAGACAATAATTGCCATTTACTGAACACTTTCTATGCTCGCACTGCGTAAGTATTTACAAGATGATTTCATTAAATTCTAACAAAATTGTGTGAGTGGGTATGATTATGCCCATTTTATTGATGAGGAATTGGAGGACTGACTATATGCTTAAATTACTTACCAGTTTCTCACAGGTAGCTAGAAAGAATCAGAGCTGAAGAATTCCCAATCTGTGGTGTCTCTATGGAATTACCAGAAAATCAGTGAGAAGCTTTCTGTATACCATAGGCTGTATACTGTACACATTTGATAATTCAGGATTGTTCTTCCAAACAGTATTGCTATTCTGTTTTTTCCAGACATTTATCCCTGAAATTTAGTAAACTAAAATTTTAGTTTTGGTGCCTTTTAATTATCTTCCATGTAGCTAAGGGGTTCGGCCTGTTTTATAAGAGGTGATCTTGTGGTCTAAATAGTTAGGATTTTCTAGGAATGAGGTTAACTGCATTAATAATCAGCCTTTTCCACAGTTTAAATAGTATGTATGTTTGTGTACTCAGTCATTTCAGCTGTGTCCAACTTTGTGTCCCTATGGACTGTAGCCCGCCAGGCTCCTTAGTCCATGGGATTCTCCAGGCAAGAATACTTGAATGGGTTGCCATGTCCTCCTCCAGAGGATCTTCCTGACCCAGGGATCAAACCCACGTCTCCTGTGGCTCCCGCCTTGCAGGCAGATTTGTTACCACTGAGCCACCAGGGAAGCCCCTTAAACAGTATAAATACATGAAAGTCTTTCTTCACTGCAACATTATATTTGATGTTGAAACAGAATTTGAGTGGAGGTTTGGGTGCACTAGATTATCTTTCATGTCAATTTTCACCTGGACTGGAAAAGGTCAGTTTTCATTCCAATGCCAAAGAAAGGCAATGCAAAAGAATGCTCCAATTACCGCACAATTGCACTCATCTCACATGCTAGTAAAGTAATGCTCAAAATCCTCCAAGCCAGGCTTCAGCAATACGTGAACCGTGAACTCCCTGATGTTCAAGCTGGCTTTAGAAAAGGCAGAGGAACCAGAGATCAAATTGCCAACATCCGCTGGATCATGGAAAAAGCAAGAGAGTTCCAGAAAAACATCTACTTCTGCTTTATTGACTATGCCAAAGCCTTTGACTGTGTGGATCACAATAAACTGTGGAAAATTCTGAAAGAGATGGGAATACCAGACCACCTAACCTGCCTCTTGAGAAATCTGTATGCAGGTCAGGAAGCAACAGT
>SJYT01080637.1:35833-46706 GCA_006410635.1 Cephalophus harveyi | reverse complement strand
GAGATCCAACCAGTCCATTCTGAAGGAGATCAACCCTGGGATTTCTTTGGAAGGAATGATGCTAAAGCTGAAACTCCAGTACTTTGGCCACCTCATGCGAAGAGTTGACTCATTGGAAAAGACTCTGATGCTGGGAGTGATTGGGGGCGGAAGGAGAAGGGGACGACCGAGGATGAGATGGCTGGATGGCATCACTGACTCGATGGATGTGAGTCTGGGTGATCTCCGAGAGATGGTGATGAACAGGGAGGCCTGGCGTGCTGCGATTCATGGGGTCGCAAAGAGTCGGACACGACTGAGCGACTGAACTGAACTGAACTATAGTCTCAAACAGAATATCATGAAGTCAACCTGAAATTTTCCTTAAAGTCAAGATTTTACCTAGGACATTAAGATTCAACTTGTTGCCTCAAGTTTCAACTTGTCTTTTCTGTGAACTTGATATCAAAGGACTTGGAATAGTTCTCAGTTTAACTTTTTATTTCCTCTTAATTATTTCTAATATAAGCAGAAAAGTAAAGGTGCTAATTGGCCTCTTTGCCAGTTACTTGGCAAAAATTACTTTTTGCTTTTTAATTCTCTTACATCTTCCCTGAAATTTACAGGAAATGGAAAAAGTTGCAATATGAATATGTAGAATGCTTAAAATATAGTCTGTCCCAGATAAGAGCAGCTTTACCAGGCAGCTTCTAAGATTGTTCAAATATCTGTGATGTTTTCTCTTCATCTATCTTCAGCTGGTTTCTTTATTGCCTTCTCCCAATCTGAAGAAATTTTACTTCATGATCCTGACAGAGTGCTTATTCTTATGGAAGTGAGTCCCATTTTTCTTAGACAATTATAAGATGTAACTTTAGAAAATATTGAAGCAAAACATAACAAGTTTTCCAAGTATTTCTTCAATAGCATAATTTTACCACAGTGCCTAATGAATTCCTTATAAAACTATAATTCTAAATTCAAACTCTCAGAGGTTGCTATTGCTTTTAAACTACCTAAAATTGTCTTCTTTTGTCAGCATGGATTTTCATTTCTAATTTCTTGGTTTTAAGTGTATCATTTGTATTCCATGTCTGATGGCAACTGAGAATTTTCTGATAACTTATGTCAAGTCTTGTGTTCTCTCATTTAAAAGCAATACTGAATCTTATGCCTTAGAGAATCTTGTTTTTATGATGAAATAATTTTTAAAATCTAAATGATCCCCATATTAGGTTTTCAATCCATTCCCACTTCTTGAATCTGTTCTATACTTTACCACTTTTTGCTCCTAAATTCCTACTTCTAATTCTAAATATCCTACCTGTTCATAGCCTTTAAAATAGATGAGTTAAATAATAAATTACATAGTTTTTTCTTTTTATATGGAAAAATATATAGCGAGAATAAATATATAGATATTACAAAAATGTTACCACAGCTGTTACTCAAACCTTAGCACTTTCTTAATACATATATAAAGTAGTGGGGACATGTTCTTGTCACATAAAAGGAGTTAAGAGTTTTTTTCAGCTACACAGAGAACCAAACTCAAAGAGAGAACACGAACAATTCTATCTCAGCTTAGGATTCTACAGCTTTAAAAACATAATTGAACAAACATCATGGAATGGAACATACGTGCTTGAATAGTTGTCTCTGAAGTCTTTTAACATTCACTGCAAAGTCACTTTAATGCCCCTTAGATTGCCTACTTCTGCAATCTTCAAGCAATACTGTTTTAAGGAAAGGAAGTAAAAAAGACTTAAGTTTCATTAGCTTTGCTATTGTCTTGCTCAGACTTTGTTTCCTACACTCATGTGACTTACTTATGATATAACAGGGAAACAGACAACAAACCATCACTCTCTGGTCTCTCATTCCCAATTTCTTGATTGGTTCCTTTCCAGGATCCCATTCCATGGGGCTAGTTTCTTGCCTTATTCTCCAGTGTTTCTAGAGACCAAAGCATTTTCCCTGGGGCATGTGCTATCGGACCAGCCCAAATGTCCTTTCTTGTAGATGACATTCTGCTGAAGACCTCTCTGATGTCTTGCTTGGTTTAAATCTTTAGAGCTTTGCCTAAATCCAGTGTTGCCTGAAAATGACTTTCTGACTGTCCATAACCCAACTGATTACCTGTGCTCCCTTTTCAGAGCAGACTGGTCTCCCAGAACTAACCATCCTCTCTCTGATCCATTGTCATTTTCCTAGGATATTCTTTATGATAGTGCAGGAATGTTTCTGAAATTCCAGTCACACAAATGCTGTTAATTACTTAGCCAGTGATTAGTTGTTTTTTCAAAGGAAGTATACTCAGTTGCTCAGTCATGGCCAACTCTTAGTGACCCTGTATATTGTAGCCCACAAGGCTCCTCTGTCCATGGAATTTTTCAGGCATGAGTCATAGAAAAATGGTACATAAAATAAAAATTTAAAACTCAAAGCAGAATTGCTATAGGAGAAAAATGAAGTAGTTTAAAAGGGAAAGAAAATGTAGCATTGCAACTACATGTAATAATAACTAATGTAATATAGTAATATTACATTATTATGGTCAGCATTTAGATTTTTCATAAGAATGCCATGGTAAGGATGAACATCAGTGAGTGTAGTGAAATGAAAATAAAACCTAAATATGTCAGTGATTGCAATGTGAGTTTAATTTGGGGCGGGGGGGGATATAACCTACTTGTCACTTATCAAAAATTACTTTACAAAATAAATTGAACTGAGACTCAAACATATATGTACATTCATGTTCACAGTAGCATTACTCACAATAGCTAAAAGATAGAAGCAATCCAAGTGTGCATCGATGGATAAATGGATAATCAAAATACACTACATGCTACATGAAAGTGGTTTAAGCAGTATCTTTAGAAGTTTATTCTTCAAGAAGTCAGATCACTTTGATTATATAGGTTTATACTGTTCTGACATCTCCTTTACATAATATCAAGATGTTTTTACTTTTATAAGAGGCAACTGATAGACCAAACTTTCCCAACTCATTCTATTGCACCTTTGCTTAAAAAGATTTAATAGCCCCCTCCCAGCTCTGAAATAAATTCTTGATAATCTAGTTCCATTTAGGCACTTTTGTTTCCTTACAGCCACCTAACACAAACTTGCTATTTCAATTGATAACGTCTTCAAAAAATGCATCCATTCTAACATCGGGCTTATGCTCAGACTATGATTCTGCTCCAGAAGGCTCTTCACTGTTTGCTTTCTTATCCTGAAAATACCAAACATCTGTTAACAGGGGTTCTAGCTCTAGAATTAAGAGAATAACTAGTGCTGGATTTATTATCTCTCTATAGATAAGAGCAGGCTAGACTATAGGAGGTGACAATCTGAAGGCGGTAGAGCACAAGCAAGCAGGATTTGAGGAGCTACAATCCAGAAAGAAGAGCAGAGATATTAAGATGGCATGCTGGTATTCTGCCTGCCTACCAAAACAAAGCAAAAGTATATCCAAATAAATCCAAAAGAAAAATAAAATGTTCACCTTTTTAGATTAAGATAACACTGTGACATTCTTTAATTTTTAATCCTCTGGCTTGAAATAACAGGCTATGAAACATGTTAAAAATACACAAAAACACAGTAAGCAAAAACCATGAGAAAAGCAATAGACAATATAAATGAACTACAGGATTATACAGATGTTTGCTTTATCAGACAGGGACTTTAAAATAATTATGGCTAATATATTCAAAATTTAGAGTAGTATGTAGAATTTCAGCAGAGACCTAGAATGCATTAAAAAATAGACAAATGGGAATTCTGTATCTAATATTAAATACTGAATTGCAGATTCATTTAATATCAGACTAAACATAGCAGAAAGGAGGATTAGTGAACCAGAAAATAGACCAATAGTATCCAGATTGATCCACAGAGATGAAATAAATGATAGATTGTACAGAAAGTATAAAAAATATATGGAATATAGTAAATATCCAATATATGATATGAAAGAGAATATGAGACAGTCAGTGTTTGAAAAATTTCTGGGTCAAAATTTCTCAAAACTAATGGTGGCTCAGCTGGTAAAGAATCTGCCTGCAATGAGGGAGATTTGGGTTCGATCCCTGGGTTGGGAAGATCCCCTGGAGAAGGGAAAGGCTACCCATTTCAGTACTCTGACCTGGAGAATTCCATGGACTCTGTAGTCCATGCGGGTTGCAAAGGGTCAGACACGACTGAGTGACTTTCACTTTCACTTTCAAAGAAAGATATCGAACAATATGACCTATGAAGTTCTCTGTTCCCCTGTCTCTACTGTATGGGAAAAAATATATTTGTGATGAACGATAGACTTCAATAAGAAAGAAGAAAACATCCTCCGAGAGAAAGCAGAAGAGTCTGTCTTCCTGACCGTGGAGTTGAGAGAGACGTTTTAGATAGATTACAAAAGTATTAGCTATTTATAGGTAAAACTGGCATTATTAAAATCAAAAATTCTGTCTTTAAAAGGTACCTTAAAGAGATTAAAAGACAAACTTGCAGACCAGGAACAGAAGACATTTGCAATGAATTATTTGACAATGGATTCACATCTAGAAATTTAAAAAAACATAAATAAGAAAAAACAGAAAACACAACTAAAATCAAGAAAGAGACAAGACTTGGAAAAAGTTCACAAAGTATGGTATCTAACTGGTCAAATAAGCATATGAAAAATTGTTCAACATGATTATTCATTATGGAAATGCAAATTAAATCCACAAGGTGATATCTTTATAATTACCCTAAAAGCTAAAACTAAGTAGACTGATCACATGCAAAGTGGCAAGTATGCGGTCAGCTGGAACTCATATATATTACTGGTGATGGTACTAGTTGGTGCAACCATTTTAAAAAACCTGTTTCAAATATATAGTTAAGCTGTACATACATATACCATTTAACCCAGAAAGTTTACTTTCTTATATATAGCTAAGAAAAAAGTTCTTAATATCCACAAAAGGAATATATATATATATACACACATACATATATTTGCTTTGTCATAATTAAAATTGGATATAATAATTAAAATATCCAGCAACAAGAGAATGGCAGTGAACAACAGCAACATTAAATCTCACAAACATGATACTGAGAAAAAGAATCAAGATACAGAAGAATAAGTAGTTTGTTATTTACTGTATGAAAATCAGAAACAGGTTGAACTCATATATGATGACAGAAGTCAGATTGGTGATAACCTAATGGGGGAAATTTGAGGTGGGTATAAGAAAACTGTTGGGATGCCAAAAGTGATCAAGATCTTTAAACAGCTGGTGATATATGGATTTTTATAGATTAAAAAAATATGAATCTATGTGTTATAAGATATGCCAGTAAAATGATAAATATACATCTTGATACATTTTCACAAAGTGAATATAGCCCCTTTACCTGGTTGCTCAGTTGTGTCTGACTCTTTGCGACCCATGGACTGTAGCCTACCAGGCTCCTCCCTCCATGGGATTCTCCAGGCAAGAGTACTGGAGTGGGTTGCCATTTCCTTCTCCAGGGGATCTTCCCGACCCAGGGATCAAACCCAGATCTCCTGCATTCCAGGCAGACACTTTAACCTCTGAGCCACAAGGGAAGCCCAATAAAAACATTATCTGCCTCTAAAGGTGCTCTTCATATCCCCTACTAGTATCTTCCATCTCCAGGGATAACCATTTTCCTGACTACTGACACTCTAGATTACTTTTGCCCAGTTTTGAACTTCATATTAATTGGATTGCTTATAGTTGTTGTTTATTTAGTTGCTTTTCAGTATTCCATTGAATGAACATACCACAATTAATTTTCATTCATTCATTCTACTAGATATGATATTTATGGTTTTTCCAGGGTGATTTTATGTAGTCCTTCTAAAAGCATTCTTGTATGTGTTTTTGATGAACATAATTATGTATTTCTGTTAGATAAGTTCATCTGAGTAGAATATCTGGGTCTACCAAGAAGTCTTTATTTCCCTAAGGTGAAGCATAATTATCATTCAGTGTAAATTCCTTTTAGCACTTAACAGTCATTAAGTTTTACCATCTCTGAAATCCAAAAGTGCTTCTACATAATCAGTTATTTGTGCACTTCATTGGTCTTCAGCCTCGCTCAACTACTTCTCATGTTTACTTCTTGTTTTTCCCAATGCGAGGATAAGTTCTCAGAGAAAAGAAAATTGGATCTTCCATTCTTCAAAAACATGGTTAGGGAGCTTTCCTGGTGGCTCAGTACCTAAGGCTTTGAGCTCCCAATGCAGGCGACACTGGTTTGCTCCCTGATTGGGGAACTAGATCCTGCATGTTGCAACTAAGAGTAGGCGCTGCCAAACAATACATAAATACGTTTTTAAAATGCGATTAGTCCCTTCCTCTTCTCTTTGGAAGTAAACACTCCTCACCCCTAGTTTCTTTTGCACTTGCTTAATATTTAAGTCTCGTCTTCCAAATTCTCTATTTTCCTAGTTATCTGTTTTTGATTACTTTTTTTTGTAGTAGTACTACACTTTCTTTGATTGCTTCAGTGAGCACCTGCTCCTTGGAATAAGCAGTAGCCTTTGTCTCCCAGGCTCATCTTTACCTAAGATTTATTCATTTATTCTTTGTTCCTCCTTTGCTCCATGACTCATTATCTCAGAGCATCCCAGAGGAAGGGGAGTTTAGACATATATTTTAAGTACCTATAGTTTTAACAGCATTAAGGTAGCCTCTTAATACTCTTGCCTGGAAACTCCCATGGACAGAGGAGCCTGGTAGGCTGCAGTCCATGGGGTCGCTAAGTCAGACACAACTGAGCGACTTCACTTTCACTTTTCACTTTCATGCATTGGAGAAGGAAATGGCAACCCACTCCAGTGTTCTTGCCTGGAGAATCCCAGGGACGGGGGAGCCTGGTGGGCTGCCATCTATGGGGCCGCACAGAGTCAGACACGACTGAAGCGACTTAGCAGCAGCAGCAGCAGCAAGGTAGCCTCACTGAGGGACACAAAGATGATGACAACAAGATACACATCTTTTCTCACAAATTAGCCTAGTTAAGAAGATGCCAAGTAAATTAAAATAATGAAGTCTATTAAGACCATTACATATCATTAGCTATGAAAAAGTTATAAGGCCCAATCTTATCCAAAATAAAACACAAAGGCATAAAGTAGCTGAAGGAAATCCAAATTAGTTTCACTTTTTCTATGATGACAACACCAATTAAAAACCATATATAGGAGCTTCCATGGCTGTCCAGTGGGTGAAGACTCCATGCAAGGGGCATTGGTTCTATCCCTGGTCTAGGAATTAACATCCCACATGCTGGGCAGTATAAGTATAATATATACTTATATTATAAATATATGTATAAGTTTATATATAAATATAACATATTTATATATAATTATATATATAGTTATATGTGTCAACTGAAATCATTAAATTGAAAATTTTTATTGTTTTTATATACCTGTGTAATAGTCCAGCTTCCCTTGAAATTATAGACAAAAGCAAACTCTTCTGCACTAATGCTCTTTTGGGGAGTACAGAAGTTGAGGCGGAAGAACAAATATAAGAGACATCATTGCCTACTAGGCCACAGTTTCCTGGAGATCTGATTGCACTGTCATTCAGAATGTTTTCTTAGAGACCATATATAGTTACTGCAGTTGCAAATAGTCCGTGATGGTTGAGGAGAAAGGGAGAAAAATCTATCTGTTGAGTCCCAACTTCCACTGATAAAAATTTCCCCACGAAGCATCTACTTCCCAAACTTCTGGGTTGCATATGTATGGATGCCAAGTGGGTGCTGAGCCATCTCATGCCACACTAGTATTAGGGAAACATGGAGGGAGCCAGGAACCACTGAACCTTGGATGTGAGCAAATATGTGTAATTAGGAGCTGTCTGTAAGACAGGTTATAGGTCTGTGGTGGTGCTCGTGGTGGCAGAAGTAATCTGGCAGCTTACACTGGAATCATGTAAGCTGTTACTGAGGCCTACTTTGACCCCAGAGCAAAGCCAGTGCACGAATCTCGGGTGTCATATAAAGAAAGAACTCCTTTTCAGATCCATTCATTCCTAACAACATCCCTGTCTTGTCTAAGATACTCCTCTCATTTCTTCCTCATATAGAAGTACAAGTCTGATTCATCAAGGTGGCCAAACATTTCAACTTTTCAAAAAACCTTAAAAGGGATTGGCAAGGCAGGCTTCAGAACCACTGCTACAATTGGTTCCAGCCTATAAGTGATACTCCTCGCCTCCCTTCATTATCTCCCATTTTAGATTTCTCTCACTCTCAGCTAACACTCTCGCTCACCTGAACTGCTAACCCAGTAGGATGATCCAGATCTTCATTCCCAAGAGGTTTGAGCCTATAGTTGCCCTTATCAGGGTGTGGTTGTTACATTTCCTCAATTACATTTGACATAGGAGGGCCAAAAGACACCACGGTTAGTCCCCTGCATTCAAAATATTCCTCTCTGTCTGCTGTGTAGCAATCAAGTCAGGCTTCATTATCCTTCCCACCCCCTACCCCCAGGAAAGTAACTCCTTTCTTTAAAAAGAAGCCAGATGATACCTGCAATCTCAAATTTAGTGTAACCCATACTGTGTTCCCTTGTCCTCCTCCCTGTAGTACACGATTGTGCACCCAAAGAACACCCTTCCCAGCCCCACAGAGTGCTGGCCTCAACTTGGCACCTCAGCTGAGCCCTCAGAAGATCTTTACACCTTTGATTGGGTTGGCTCTTCCTGGATTATGGGGTTCATGATAGGTAAGTGAAAGCATTAGTTTCTCAGTTTTGTCCCACTCTTTGTGACCCCCTGGACTGTAGCCCGCCAAGCTCCTCTGTCCATGGAATTCTCCAGGCCAAAATACTGGAGTGGAAGCCATTTCCTTCTTCAGGGGATCTTCCCAACCCAGGGGTCAAATCTGGGTCTCCTGCATTGCAGAGAGATTATTTACAGTCTGAGACACTGGGGAAGCCTAATAAGTAAGTGGATGTTATAGTCAGGAGCCCATGGTTGTATGTCCTTCACTTTAGAATTGGTACAAAGATGTCAAGTAGGATACTATTTTCACAGAGTAGGCATTCTGTTAGCACTTGAACGATAGTGCAGTGAGACATTCTGCAGATGGGGACTGAAGTCAACAGTCACTAGGAATGCTCTGCTGCTCTTCCCAAAGTGGAGATAGTTGACCTGCCACCAAGTGGCGAACCAGTCTCCCTGAGGAATGAAGCCTTGTTGAGGGCTTAATGTTGATATACCCTGCCCTCAGGTTGAACATTCAGCGGGAGCAGGAGTTGGATCAGCCTTGGCGAGGGAAGTGCAACTTGTCAGGTCCACGGTGAGTCTACAGCTCTGCCTGCCTTCTTCCAGTGCCTCAAGTCTGCCCCATGGGATCTGTGTGTGGGCAAAGGGTAGTTTCCACAGCATCTCATGTCTATAACAGGAAAACTCAAGACGTGAAGTGAGAAGCACATGGTGTATATTTGAAGCCTGTGTCAGGAAGAAGTTGCTAAGCTGAGCTCCAGATTTATAGTGGTATAGGAGTAGTGTATGCTGGTGCTAGGACTCTTTTGGCCTAAATGCAGAACAGATGTGTAGATCATGGGGACGTGCAAACTCAATATGCTGTGTCCTGATTTTTCTGGTGCCTTAAGCAGATACTTATTTGCTTATTTGTAAGTCAGCCCCACAAACATAATAGAAGGCAGAATATGTCATATACCAAGATTAGGACTGACATTCAGCCAGTAAGTCTCGGTGTGGCAAACTGCCCAGTGGGTCTGACGGGTCAGGTTGCCCTCTGATAAAATTTGAGAAGCCGTAACTGCAGGTTAAAGAAAAGATTTCTAAAATGGCATCGATAAAAGAAAGGCAGAAATGTTAGAAATAGAATGCATCACATTGGAATCACTAATCAACTCACTGTTTTTTCTTAAATGATAAGTTAAAGGGAGGACCCTAAAAAGACTGAAATGGAAAACAAGAAATTTAAAAAATTTGATGTTTAAAGGAGAGCTGTCAAAGCTTTTATGAGGAGCGAGATGATCAGAACTCGGCTTTAGGAAAAACAAGTTGGTAGTATTATTTTGGAGAAGTGTAAAGGTTTGGAGAAAAAAAAAAATGACTTTAAAAAAAAAAAAAAAAAAACCCTGCGGTCAGCAGCTGACACTTGTTTTCATCAAAGCCACCATCATTTTGTGCACACAGAACCGTCAGGTGTAATATGTTTACTGCTTCTAGGCCACTCACTGCTGACCCCTGTGACTGGGTAGTGGCTGTCTCTTATACACATCTAGATGTGTATAAGAGACAGGCCCAAAGCAAGACACCACTTACTAGGCTTACGCATTGACTGGATGGAGGAGGGGAGTTAAGATATATTAAAGACAATTTGAGATGTCAGCTCTAGCTTGTTGACATGGGAGTAGGGTCATCTTTAATTCTGATCACAGTGAATTTGAGGTGTTAGAATAGAGATTGATTTAACAGTTTTTATGTATACATATTCAGTTCAGTTCAGTCTCTCAGTCGTGTCCGACTCTTTGCGATCCCACGAATCGCAGCACACCAGGCCTCCCTGTTCATTACCATCTCCCGAAGTTCACTCAGACTCACGTCCATTGAGTCCGTGATGCCATCCAGCCATCTCATCCTCGATCATCCCCTTATCTTACTGCTTCCAATCCCTCCCAGCATCAGCATCTTTTCCAAAGAGTCAACTCTTCGCATGAGGTGGCCAAAGTACTGGAGTTTCAGCTTTAGCATCATTCCTTCCAAAGAAATCCCAGGGTTGATCTCCTTCAGAATGGACTGGTTGGATCTCCTTGCAATCCAAGGGACTCTCAAGAGTCTTCTCCAACACCACAGTTCAAAAGCATATATAT
>SJYT01080637.1:0-35624 GCA_006410635.1 Cephalophus harveyi | reverse complement strand
CCCACTCCAGTCCTCTTGCCTGGGAAATCCCATGGACAGAGGAGCCTTGTAGGCTATAGTCCATGGGGTCGCTAAGAGTCGGACATGACTGAGCGACTTCACTTTCACTTTTCACTTTCTTGCATTGGAGAAGGAAATGGCAACCCACTCCAGTGTTCTTGCCTGGAGAATCCCAGGAATGGGGGAGCCTGGTGGGCTTCCGTCTATGGGGTCGCACAGAGTCAGACACGACTGGCGCGGCTTAGCAGCACTTAGCAGCACACACGTATATACATATATGCATGTACTTCTGTGTTCACATATATATAGATGTGTGCGTATAGCTGTTGTGGAAATGAAGATACCCAGATCGCCCTTCACGGAAAGCCCTGATGGATAGCAGCAGGGCACCTGGTTGGAAGTCAGCATCCACCTATCTTCACCATCAGATTTGCCTTAGCTTCACAGAACTCCTTTGGTTATATCCCTTGAGGTTATATCCCTCCTCGAGTAGCTTGAGGTTATATCCCTCCTCGAGTAGCTTGCACCTAGTTTCCAAGAGATGCAGGAATGTAAAGCTCTGGCCTTTGTGATCTGGGCATGATCTTGTGACTGGTAATACTTTCTTTGGAGCTCCTTGCCAGTTCAACTTTTTCCTCTGCCTGTTTCTGTTGCTTAATCTTTCCTTTTTAGTTTTCGGTCCCTAATAAACTTCATGCACCTCAACTGCATTTCAGCATCTGCTTCTAGAAAACCCAATCTGTAACAGTAGTGTTGTATCATTTGGGAGTTCTTTTAGATGCAAATAATGGAAAAACCATCTAAACATGTCTAAAAACATTGTCTCATAAAACAAAAAGGTTCTGAAATATAGCCATTACAGAGTTGACTAACAAATGACTCAATGACATCATCATACCTATGAACATCTTTCCATTCCCTTATGATAGGTTTCTGTGTTTATTTTTGTTTTTTGACTGACTTGCTTTAATCTGAGAAGAAACTCTCCCGGTCCTAGTGGCCTGAACTGGGTCATATACTCATCGTTTATAAGGAAGCTGGAATAGCAATTTCTAATATGTTCAGCTCTTAGAGCAGAAGGCAATCTGCCAGCAAGGATACATTTGGGAAAATAAATGATTTGGGGTGAGTAGCCATCAGTATCTACCACAAAAATGTCTGAACTTGATACCATAAATGTAATATGGAATACCTGATTTTCATTATTCCCTTTAAATCAAATTGTGTTAGACTCTAAGTGCCCATAGTTCTGGTGTGTAGGAGGAAATTTACTCATAATCCCCTGGTGTGAAGATTCTTGATATTATTTGATGCCAAAGCATTAAAAAAAAAAAAAAAAAAAACCCTGCGGTCAGCAGCTGACACTTGTTTTCATCAAAGCCACCATCATTTTGTGCACACAGAACCGTCAGGTGTAATATGTTTACTGCTTCTAGGCCACTCACTGCTGACCCCTGTGACTGGGTAGTGGGGCCAGTAACCTTGGAATCATGTGTGCTACCCCCTAGACACACCTTTCTTCCACATCATCCTCCTCAACGTCTTGCCTTATCACCCTTTAAGACAAGTGCTCGCGAACAATGTGCTGGCTCCTTGTAAATGCAAGACCTGCCCATCTCTGATCTCAGTCATCTAAGGGAAATGTCTCTCTCAAGTCCCTCTTCTGCCTTCATCTTCTTTCTCTCTCCTCTTCTCTTTAAACATCATGGATAATTTTTTCATAGAGTTTCAACAAGGAAAGTAAATCCTGCAAAAATCCTTGAGACAAGGAAATGCTTAGGGCTTGATTATTGCTCCTAGTTATAGGAGACAGGAAAATGCAAAGATCAAAACATGAAAGAATAAAAACTGATCCCAGCTTCCACCCCAGGGTTGCCAGAATTAGCAAATTATACTTCAGGAAGCCTAGCTCACTTTGAACTTCAGATAAACAATTAGCTTTTTTTTTTTTTTTAAGTATGAATTTGTCCCGTAAGTTTGGAATAAATTTAACTGGGCATCATGCATTTTTTTCCAGCAACTTTAAACCTCCCTTTCCCCATAAAAAACAGATGCCAGCTAGTATAGTTGTTAATGTTGGTGTAAAGCTTAGAAGAGAGGTTGCTATTATAAACATAGATTTCAGAGACTTCCAATTAGACTACAGCTGATCCTATGTAAGATGACATAAACTTCAAGGGAATGGAATGTACAAAGAGAAAAAAGGATTCTTTGTATTCTTCTTAAAGTCTTTTATAATGCTTGACATAGATCAATAGATCTCAATAAAATTTTCTGCTTAAATAATAGATTCTTTCTTCCCTGTTTTCATTATCTTTTTAGGAGATTATGAAATATAAACATATGTAATAATTACTGTGACACCTATGAAGTCTTAAGAGTAGAAGAGAGATTCATATTAGTATTATACTTTCATGATTATTCAGATTGTCCATACATGTGTCCTGGACATTATATTAATAAAAGATTCTCTCATAGATGAATAACTAGAGTAATTATTTTGAGAAACCAGTCTGTTTCTAAATGCTATCAGACAGTGCATGTATCAATAAAGTCTTAAATTCCAACTAATTTTAAAATGTATATAATAGATATACTTTTCAGGTTTCTTTAATGATTAACTTAAATTTGTCACCCTGTTCAAATGGCACTTCTTGGGAAGATTCAGAGCTGTTGTCTAGCAATAAACACTAAGTACAATAGCAGACCAGATTCTAGAAAATATGAATCTAATTTTATTGGTATGATATACTTGACAATATAGTCCATATAACTGGCTTTTCCCTTTGGGATGATCAAGACCATAGAGAGAACGTACCACCTAGAGGCTGGGGAAGGACACCATCAAGCACAGTTTGAATCTGATTGAAACTGCAGCTGTGGAGACAGGGCCCAGGTGGCCTAGAGATAGTGTTGAGTGTGGCTGGCCTTGCATTCACCGCTTCTAGGGGCCAAGAACATCACAGGGTTCCGGGTAGCACTGACAAGAGCCTTGCCTTTGCTCAAGTTGCCTATATGCATTCAGTGGCTCCCTCCAGAGCATTGTATTCAAATGCAGGGCTTGTGCTCATCATTTATTTTAGAATCACTTTAACTTGGCAACATTTCCAGAAAATAAGAATACCGAGTGTCTAAATTGCCAGTGGATATGGTTTTGAAACGAAGCAGGAGGAAGTTTCCTTGCATTAGAAAGACTGTGCAGTGACTTTGGTGGTGATTATTATCCCATCTGTTGATGTGATTATGGAAATTCTGGCTGAGACTGTGAAGTCTTGTGGACTCTGTCTTCCCTGTACTCCCCAAAGAATGGAGAGCTGCCAGCTATGCAAAGTGCTGGAAAGGGATAAAAGCAAATCACTGACCTTGAATTACTGTTCAGGAGTTCTTCACCCTTTTGATATAGGTGAGTTTGTTTCTGTATATTTACACGGCCTTGCAAAGCTCTTCAGATGTTCTTAACTGAGATATTTTTTTTAATGCTCATCTCTGAACTCCACTGCATGGTACCCAGGAAGGGTGATGAAGCACAGAGGGGATGAAATGAAAAACAGCAATAAGTTTAGTTTTTAAAAAACGGGGATGTTATATGCACATGGCCGTGTAAGCAGCTAAGGAAAATGGGAGTGGACCAATGCTCATGCTACACAGCCCAAACCAAAAAATAATTCTTATGAGGAGAAACAATTTTAAGGTATTAATAATTGGCACTTTCAGTTCTTATATATTTTGTTGTTGGCCATAAAGATGGACAGGGAGTGTAAAAAATTCTTCTAGTTAAAAAAATTGACTTGACTTTGAGTCATTGATTCATTTTTAACAGAGAAGACCAAGACTGAGACTGTCCTTATAAACATCAGATTTCTCAGGGAGAGTAAAAAATGCATGTCCCATGGAGTCTTCCAAGGTCTGGGGAACTCTGGGTGTCACAGGCATTCAGGCTGGTTTCCAACCTGCTCCTACCTTAATGGTTTGGATTCCTTAAGGTATCCTTTTCCACCATCTGCTTGGCTCAGTGCAGTTAGGTGTTTTCTCTCTGAAAATAATAGAACGGGCAATTTCATATGCCTCTTTAGGGTACCAGCCAGGAGGTGCTTTCTAATTTTTGTGATTTGACTTCTCCGGTGAAACATAAGACCTGGCAGCATTGTTAGGAAAATGAATCCTCTGTGCATCTGAATCTGTTGTTGCAATATCTTTAAAATGTGAAGTGACTCATTTCAGCCTCTGGGAGACAGTCTTGGGTAGATTCATTCATGTTATCGTTCACCAAGGCTATTTATTATCTAGAAGTTTTGTTTTTCACTTCTAACTCATTATTCCTTCCACCACCCCAGGGAAGCAAGCCTGAGGACAGAAAGCAGTCCACGACGGTTGGAAGCAAACGGTGGACACCAGTGTGCATTGGTACAGATCCATCGGGGTCAGCTGAAGATGCCACGCAACCACAGCTGAAGGTCTTCAGTGCCATGTATAGCCTCATTTCAGAATGGCAAGAAGGAAAGCTTACTTCATCTCTTTTGCCCAAGCTATTTCTTTGGTCATATTATGAGAATTCTAATCCTAGTCCATGTTTGAAAAATCAGAATGGCCTCATTAATCCAGGGCCTAAATAAAGCCAGAGTGGGTTTAGAAAAGTTAGTCTGGAGGCAAGTAAACCTGTTATTTTAAATCAAAGTTGAAAGTATGAATGAAATTGGTAGTATTATTACTAACACTTTTTAATGCTAGATGTGTGTTTTACAGGGAATATCACTGTGATTTGGAAATATAGACAGTGTTGCCAGACCCTTAATGAATTTAGAAAATGCTGTTGTCTAATTGCTCATAAACCAGTCTTTAAAATTGTTTCCTCTTTCCTACGAATTTGCTTCTAAATATTCTAGAATGACATCTGTTGGGCCTGGGAGAGAAATGAGTCAACGGATTGTCCCATGGAGCCACAAAACCAATGAAGCAAGGGTATTTAACTTCTTTGGATAGTCACAGTTTCTTCAGAATTCTTTTCCTCCTTTTTTTATTTATGAGTCCTGAGGTTCCTCATATCTGTTTCTCAAATATTGTTAGTGAACCAGAGCAAAGTTGGTCCTATAAGCAGTTGTTGTTGTTTAATCATTCAATCATGTCCAACTCTTTGAGGCCCCAAGTACTGTAACCTGCCAGGCATGGAATTCTCCAGGCAATAATACAGGAGTGGGTTGCCATTCCCTTCCTCCAGGGGATCTTCCTGACTCAGGGATTGAACATATCTCCTGCCTTTGCAGGTGGATTCCTTACAACTGAGCCAGCAGGGAAGCCCTCTTATAAGTGGTACAGTTCACATTATTTGAAGATGTTCTTTTTATTATCTAAACGACTATTTATTAAGGGCCACTACTATAGTCACTGTGGAAACAGCCATAAACAAGCAAACAAACATCCCTGATAAAAGAAACATATAATAAACAAATAAATGAAATTTGTATTCTGTAGGAGATAATTGCTGCTATGGTAGAAATAATGAAAGGAATTGGGAAATCCTGAGAGTAAAGGAGGAAACTTCAGTTTTAAGTAAGGTGGTCAGGAAAATCTTTACTGATGAAAATAATTATTTTTAACCAAAACTCCTAATGGTCGTGGTTTAGTCACTAAGTTGTGTCTGACTCTTTGCGACTACATGGACTATACAGTCCATGGAATTCTCCAGGCCAGAATACTAGGGTGGGTAGCCTTTCCCTTCTCCAGGGGATCTTCCCCACCCAGGGATCAAACCCAGGTCTCCCGCATTGCGGGCAGATTCTTTACTAGCTGGGCCACAAGGGAAGCTTTTAGGATACTATAAACCAGCTAGGCTTTACTCTCAGAGAGATGGATTGTCATTGTTATGGCTTGGCTTAAATTCTAACAGTATCATCCAGCTGCTGGGGTGAAAAGAGAATACAAAGGGGCAACGGTGGGAACAGGAGACCAATAAGCAATCTACTATGATAACGAAACAGGCAAACAATGACTGTCACTAGGGCCAGGCTGATTGATGCCCATGCTGATGGAATTTGCAGCGTGATTAGATGTAAGGCAGGCGAGAAAGAAAGGAGTCAAGACTCCCAACAGTTTGGTCTGAGCAATTGGAAACACAGGAGTTTCCATTTACTGAGAGGGGGAAGCATGAAGATTCTTCAAGTCCTTGGTATTTGTTCCTGGGTCTTGTCCCTTGATCTGTTACAGTTTGGGCAGAGAGACACTTTATTCACTTCCTCTTTCCATTTCCCAACCATTTGAAGTTCTGAAAAATGTAAATCCTCTGGCATTCACCTTGTAACTCAGAACACGGACAACCCAATAACTTTTATGTTTTATCAACACAATTATTTTTCAACATTTTACAAAGAGAATAAAAGCAAGTGTGTCTGTGTGAGTCCATTTTGTGGTGGTTGTTTAAACATGTTACTGTCATGAAAGCGAGACTGTCAGATTCATCCCTCAGAATTTCACTTTGCCCCAAGCAGAAGGCACTTCGAAAGCTTGAGTCACTTACATGGATGACTTTTAACTACACTATTGTTTCTATCCTGGACACTTGTTTATTTTAGGCCTCGTGACAGATGAGCTCACCCCGATCTTAAAATGCAGAATTTAAGGTTATGTCAGACTATAATTTTATGCTAACTTTGTTTATTCCCCTCTTCAATTACTAAAGTTACCACCCTAGGCTCTGGAAAATAACCGGAGACAATTTTTGTTTGGTGGCAAATTAGAAGCTGACGTTCCAGCTCTCCCTGAGTGTGACTATGTGTATGCAATTTAATTATATTGAAACGAGCATCATGGTCTCTAAACGAACTTTCCTTTTTTCTAAGACTGACTTCATGTTTGGGAAAAGCAAGGGAAAGTGGTAAATGTCTTCTGGAGTGGAAAATTTCAAACCCGAGCTACAGAACAAGAATGCACATCTGTATATTTACACAAAGCATCATGATTTCTTCTGTCCTCGCTGGAGATATGAAGGCAGAGGAAGTGAGGACTCGAGTCATCCTCAATTGAGTTAGAGGAGTGGATGGTCTCAGGCCTCTATCTTTGGGCAAAGCTGTAAATCATGATTATGGCTCACTGGGAAAACATTTTAAATGTAGAATAAGCTAACAGAGGACCCAGAACATCTACTTTATGGACACTGTTTTGTTTTCTGCATTTGTAAATCTATAGTTCTTTCTAACCAGAACAAAGTGGTCAATTTTCAGAGGGGCCGTACTGGCACAGTGGTACCAAGTGCTTAGTTTGGGAACAAAATCATTAAAAATAACTATGCACAAAGAACTCAGTCATAAATAATGGGCCACAGAGGAGCCACAGAAATCCAAAGACAGTAAATGATTTACTTCAGTGTATCTGAAAGTCGGCTGCAGGCTCCTGGCCCTGCATTTGGGAATCCCCAAGGAGCTCCTTCTATTCCTTTCCTCTTTCATTCTTCTCTCCTCTTTTCCTCCCCTTTCACCCCACTTTCCTCTCCCTGAAAGATGATGGCTTGCTTTCCTTCAGGCAATTAGTAAGAGAAAGAGAGAAAGAAAAGAAATATTGAAAAGTTCCTAAGGGACAGGGGAGCCTGGTGGGCTGCCGTCTATGGGGTCGCACAGAGTCGGACATGACTGAAGCGACTTAGCAGCAGCAGCAAGGTCACTTTACCTTTCCACTGGGCTTCAAATTGTGATATAGCCTTTCTGTAATTTCTTTTCTTCCATCAATACCATTTTTAAAAGGCAGTTTTCTTTAGAACAATGTTTTAAAGAAAAAGAGGAAAATTGACATTGCTTGGAAGCTGAAATGTAAAGACCATTTAAGACCTCCATGATCTTGCTTGCTTTTTACCTTATCTTTTTCCTCTTTCTTGAATTTTGTTCCTTCTAAATACTGTGGCTTCCTCTTTGACTCTTCCTCTCCTGGCAGACATCAATATGACAGGAAATTCTGTGTCTCATTCACGTGTCATTCATGTCTAAACAGTGACCTCTTCTTGCCCCCTGCACAAGCCTGGACTTTTCAAATTTCCAAGACTTAGCTTACCCCGGTCTCTCTATGGCTCACCGTCTTCTCGTCTATGAAGTCTTTCCTGACTCTCCTTCTCAAATAGAATTAGCCACTCCCTTCCTTGGGTCTCAATTGTATGTTATCAAGGCAAATGTGATATTTAATTGCTTAAAAAGCACAACTGCTCTTCTCTTGCTAAATGAAGGCCAAGAATGTATTACTTTCTTTACTGTATGTTCCTGTGTCTATCACATAATAGGTTCTTAAATGATCAATGGGTATTTATTATGCCATGTACCATCAATTGCTTTCTTATAGAGTGTCATTTAATCTTTATAGCACTTCTGTGATTATAAATATGTTTGTTCCCTTTTCCTGTTTTTGATGTTTTGTGACTGAGTAAAATGAAGCCCAGAGAATGTAACTGGTGGGAAGTCACAGGTCTATTTACTGGTAGTGACAGTATTCAGCTGCCATATTCCCTCTTTCTGAAGTTCTTTAATTTGAGTGTGCATCAGAATCACCAAGAGGTCTTGCTAAAGTAGATTGCTGGGCCATATCCTTGGAGCTTCTGATATCTGGTCAGGGTTGGGGCCAGATAATTAGTATTTCTAACAAGTTACCAGGTAAAGGAGATGCTGCTGATTCTGGGCCCTACTTTACAGACCCAGTGCCTTGCATCATCTGCACATCCTAATCTGTGAGCAGCTGTACTGAGAGTGGGACGGTCCATGGCTGAAACTTAGCAAGGAGTTTAAGACATTATTTGTATATCAAGGATGTCAGTAAACTGAATAGTTCTAACAGTCCATCTATCTATCTTTCTAACTATCTGTCTCTCTATCTACCGACCTACGTAAATTTTTAAATGCAGATAGATACTGTTCTATCTAATTGTTTATTGTTGTTATAGTTGTTCAGTCACCAAATCATGTCCCACTCTTTGTGACCTCATGGATTGTGGCATGCCAGGCTCCCCTGTCCTCCGCTATCTCCCAGACTTTGCTCAAATTCATGTCCATTGAGTCAGTAATACTGTTTAACCGTCTCATCCTCGGCTGCCTCCTCCTTCTTTGGCCTTCAATCTTTCCCACAATCAGGGTCTTTTCCAATGAGTCAGTTCTTCGCATCAGGAGCTTCAGTTTCAGCCTCAGTCCTTCCAGTGAATATTCAGGATTGATTTCCTTTAGGATTGACTGATTTGATCTCCTTGTTGTCCAATGGACTCTCAAGAGTCTTCCCCAGCACCACAGTTCAAAGGTATCAATTCTTTGGCACTCAACCTTCTTTGGTTCAACTCTCACATCTGTACATGACTATTGAAAAAAACCATAGCCTTGACTACACAGATCTTTGTCAGCAAAGTGATGTCTCTGCTGTTTAATTCGCTGTCTAGGTTTTTCCTTCCAAGGAGCTAGTGCCGTTTAATTTTATGACTGCAGTTACCATCTGTGGTGATTTTGGAACCCACTGACAGTGCTTCCGCTTTCCCCCTTCTATTTTCCATGAAATGACAGAACTGGATGCCATGATCTTAATTTTTTGAATGCTGAATTTTATGCCAGCTTTTTCACTCTCCTGTTTCCCCCTCCTCAAAAAGCTCTTTAGTTCCTCTTCAATTTCGGCCATTAGAGTAGTATTATCTGCATACCTGAGGTTATTGGTATTTCTCCTAGCAGTCTTGATTGCAGCTTGTGATTCATCCAGCCCTGCATTTTGCATGGTGTACTCTGAACAGAAGTTGAATAAGCAGGGTGACAATGTAAAGCCTTGTACTCCTTTCCCAATTTTGAACCAGTAAATTTTTCCATATAAGGTTCTAACTGTTGCCTCTTGAACCACATACAGTTTTCTCAGGTGACAGGTAAGATGGTCTGGTATTTCCATCTCTTTAAGAATTTTCCAGTTTGTTGAGATCCACATAGTCAAAGATTTTCAAGTAGTCAATGAAGCAGAAGTTGATGTTTTTGCTGAAACTCTCGCTTTCTCCATGATCCAGTGAATGTCAGCAATTTGATCTCTGGTTCCTCTTCTTCTTTGAAACCCAGCTTATACCTCTGGAAGTTCTCAGTTCATGTCCTGCTGAAGTCTAGCTTGAATGAATTTGAGTATTACCTTGCAAGCATATGAAATGAGCACAACTATATAGTAATTTGAGCATTCTTTGGCATTGCCCTTTTTTGGGATTGGAATGAAACTGACCTTTTCTAGTCCTATGGCCACTGCTGAGTTTTCCAAATTTGCTGACAAGTTGAGTGCAGCACTTTAACAGCATCATCTTTTAGGATTTTAAATAGTTTGGTTGGAATTGTGTTAACCTTCACTACCTTTTTTCTTAACACCCACTTGACTTCACATTCCAGGATGTCTGGCTCTGGGTTAGTGACTACACCAGCGAGGTTATCTGAGTTCAGTAATCTACAAACTTATTGAAGTTGTCACCTTATTGGTGGGAGATTGTTATCATTATATATTGTTTTCTCCCATGCATATTGGAAACATAATTGCTTTATGTGAAGAAAAGGCATTTTTAACATGTTAGAGGGAGGTTATCATAAGGTTACAATAATTGGGTAAATAATTGGCTCAAATTTGTTGGATAACTATGTGGCCACTAAAAAAAGATGTGCTCAGATGTATTTATGGTCAGGAAAAAATGGTAAAGATCAAATGTGGAGTGAGCATAGTAGGCTAACAAAGATATCATTTAAAAATCTTTGCATATTTTCATAGAATCTGTATGCAAAAAAATAATAAAACATGAACAGTATGTTTGTCTGATAGCTTAATAGATGATTTCTTCCTCCTTTTCCTCCTCCTCCTCCATCCTTTCCTCCTTCCTTTGCTCTTCCTGTTTTAGGTCTGTACCTTCTTAATTAACAAGTGTTATTAATTTCTACAATAAATACTATTTATTTATAAATAAATAATTTTCTATAATAACTATTCCTCATGTAATAGATACCTTCTCCAACAGAGGAGAAGCACCCTTCCACGATACACTCTGTGTGGAGACTGTGACTTCTCATTCTGGAAAGCTTTAGAAATCCCCTGGTTCTGGGAATTCTGCGCAGTACAGCTCTCCCACCACCTACTTCTGGTTCTGTCTCCTTGAGGCCATCAGTACAGACAACCCAAGTTCAGAAAAGCACAGCATTATCCTGTCATAATTCTGCATGAGGCAAGTCTGAAATCATTGCTCCTTGCTTTGTCCCAAAGAAGAACCCAGTCAACTTACTTCTTTTTGCAGCAGCAAGCTTGTTGATTTAAAGAATAAGAGAGTCTTGGTTCAATGATTAGCATAAGTAGATTCTCTTACATTAAACAGAATAATAAAAAGAGGAGATATTTATGTTTCTGAGATTCAGATACTAAAAAGAATTGCTAATACTTATGAAAAACTTTCTAAGCCCTGCGACGCAAAGAGTCAGACAACACTTGGACACTTGGACATTAAAAAAATGTATGCCATGACTTCATTGATGATATCACAATTCACCCAGCTTCTCAAACATGGCAATAATATTCCCTGTGGAGTACTTTGAAATTGCTCTTTTCTCTGCCTAGAAAGTTCTTTTCCCTGGTGTTTGCATGACTTGTTTTCTCAGTTCATTCAGCTTTCTGCTCAAATAAAACACTGGAGCAGCTTTCTCTGACCTCTGTATCTAAAGCAGCATCCTGTCATTCCCTATTCCCTCAGCTCATATAAGATGTGCCCAATAAATACATTTAAATATATGCATGAATTTTATCCTCATCACAACCCTATGAGTTGAATATGGACATGATCTCTGTTTTCAGGGCTTTGAGAGAATTGACTAAATTGCCCATTTGAACCAAGCTATCTGACATCCTAGTATACATTCTTGTTGTTCAGGCAGTAAATCATGTCTGACTGTTTGTGACCCCATTGACTGCAGAATGCCAGGTTCCTCTGTCCCCTACTCTCTCCTGGCATGTGTGAATGCTAAGTGGCTTCAGTCGTGTCCGACTCTTTGTGACACTATGGACTGTATCCGGTCAGGCTCCTCTGTCCATGGGGATTCTCCAGGCAAGAATACTTGAGTTGGTTGCCATGCCCTCCTCCAGGGGATCTTCTCAACCCAGGGATTGAACCTGTGTTACTTATGTCTCCCACATTGGCAGGCCAGTTCTTTACCATGAGTGCCACCTAGGAAGCCTTACTATCTCCTGGAGTTTGCTCAAAGTCATATCCATTGAGTCAATGATGCTATCTAACTATCTCATCCTCAGTCTCCCCCTTCTCCTCTTACCCTCAATCTTTCCCAGTATCAGGATCTCTTCCAATGAGTTGGCTCTTTAGCATCAGGTGGCCAAAGTGTTGTAGCTTCAGCATTAACATCAGTCCTTCCGAAGAATATTCAGGCTTGATTTCCTTTACAATTGTCTGGTTTAATCTCCTTAATCACCCCATATTGGAATGTTCTTTTATTGACCGGATGAAGTCTATTGTCTTAATGTTATAAGCAGGTTCTTGAAAGAGCAGAGATGAATAGATAGTAAAATATCACTGATAATGAAATGTCCAAACACATGACAAATTACCAGGGGTATGAGTATGAAAAATGATGTGTACTTCTAAGCTATCAGCAAGCAATTGAAAATACCTTGTTTTATGAGAGGGTCAGGATGGTTTTATTTTGAGACCTGTACTTACTGATAAAATTGATTGCAGTATATGCAGGGAGAATATTTCATTCTCCTCTATCTCTGACAGAAAGTGAAAAGAGGAAACACTGAAAATAGGAAAATATGTGTGATATCCATAGAATAGCAGATACGTAACTAGCTGAGCAGCTGAAGAATTAAATCAGAGGTATGTTTTGGCACTTTTTACAGGCGCTACTCACTTCCCTTAGATTCTTTTTCTTTTTTATCATGTAGGCCTTGAATCTAGAGACCCTTTTCTGTCCCTGTGCCTGACAGTTACAGATTGTCACTAGCAAGGCTTTTTCTGATTACAGCAGGAAATCAGATGGACACTCAGGGAACCGAAGAGCAGGGCATCTGGGAATCCAGTGTAAGACTGAGCTAGCTGCCCCTGCAGAAGCTCTGAACCTGGTCTGAACCCACAACATTAGGGACTTAACCTGCCAATGTGATTATTTCTTTGCTGTAAAACCTACACCTCTGGATAATAAATCAGTTCCATGGGAGGCCTGAAATGCTTATGTCCTTTCCTTCAGGACACTCTGGTCCACTCTCTTTGTCATTGCCAGGGGTAGACATCTGCCATGAGGAATTGCCCTTTGGTCTATTCTCTATGCTCTTATAAAATCTGATTTTTATTCTTGCAGAGATTGTCTCTTAAGATAACATTGAACATCTTCAGATTTATCAGAAAGTTTTACATGGAGATGGGTAGCCTATAAGTGAAGCTTTGAAAAATTACATCTCAAAGTCTGCAGAGTAACTATCACTGTGTTTTGAGTGGATGACATAGTTTGGTGGGGGGTGGGGGCCTAAGGTTTTCCTCTAATTGCCACTCATTACATTGGACCAAGACTCTGTTCCAAGCTCCAGCAAGACCTATAATGCTGTCAGCAATCTGGGACCACCCACTGTGCGTATCCCAGTGTACCTTAAATAAGACCAGGAGAAGGTCATTGGTTGAATTACATGCTGGTGTCTGACCACAGCAGAGGCATGAGTTTTAAAAGATTTCTTTATTTCTCATGGTCAGATTTCCTTTTCAAATTTTTTTCTTCATAAAGAGAAAAAGAAAGAAAAGAGACTAAAACAAACAAAAACAGCTCATGATATTCTATTACATCTTCCTAGGTATGGGAAATAAGCCATGGAGACCCAGGATACCATAATGGGAATTATAGAATCAATTGAAATAAAAGAAAACAACACAAGTATTTTAAAATATAATTTATTAAGAATTTTCTGAAATAAAATACTATTTCAACATATATATTTAAGAAGGATTCAAGGGAATTGTTCCCATCTGTTCTTGAGAAATCTATCTGTGAGCGAGATTTAACCAACCAAGAAATGATTGGAAAAGCCACAGCAAAGAAGTTTGTGGTGATTACTGAATCTATTTATCTATAAAAACAAATACTGAGGCAAATGTTAAGATTACGAGATTGAGTCAAAATGTAAATGCTATAATCTGCTGTAATTAGAAAATTAGCTGAAGTTAGATGAGTAAATGTTTTGATCTCATCTTTAACAAATAGTGAAGATACGGAGTATATTTAACAGTACCAAGGTGTAATAGATATACCTGTGTACCACTATTGGATTCTTAAGGAACCTATGAAGTATTTTTAAAGTTGTGAAAAGAAAAAGAAAACTCTAAAATACTAAAACAGTAAAACAGACTCCAATATAAAAAATCTTAATTAAAAGTATAAAAAATAAAGTATATTTTTTAAAAAAACCCAAATAAAATACTAAAATGGAATATAATCAGTCATATCAGTAAATGTAATTAGACTAAACTCACACAGTAGCACAAAAAAAGACTATTTAGATTTCAAAGCAAAATGCTATGCTAAAACAAAAGAGGGAAGTTATGCCAGGCAAATATTAACAGAGGAAAGCAGGATGCCCCACCCAATATGAGACAAGATTTCACTATGAAAGAAATAGAGAAATATCTGAAAGAATTTCCTTCTTGTCTACCTCTCCTAAGAGCACTGTACTCAGATCATTTCACCAGAGAATTCTAACAAATTGTAATAAGAGGGATTCAATGAATCTATTCTAGTGCATTATAAAAGGATGGAAGACCTCAAAAACAGACACACACATTTGTTTACATTTGCAAAATACATTTCTGTAATGCTATCCAGGAAACACTAACATTGAAGGGCAGAATTGCAGAGCAGGAGGAGACAGGTGTTGGGGTTGAGAGACCTCTTCATTGTACATCCTTTACTACCAGTAGGAAAAATAAATACAATTGGATAAAATTAACGTGGTCCATGGTAGTAGACATGCTCATTTTGTCAAAGGGCTGCACCTTCACTAGACAAAAACTAAAGGAAGCCATATTCTTTTTCAAATTTCAAAAGACCTGCTATAGTCCGGACTTAACTGGCAGGACCAGTCTTGACAAGGAAGTGAGGAAGAGGAGATGGTGGTCTAAATGAATCAATTCTCTGAGTGCTATGCAGGCACCAACAGGTAGAGAAAACCTCACTGACGGCTTTACACAAAGCATCCAGACTGTCAGGGCCAAATATTCCTGGCAGAGCTCCTGGTAATCAACAATACACCCAGAGTTGACATCATCCAAGTGAGGAGTGAATTTATCACGAAGCTAATGGAGTTTCCTTTTTAGGGACTCACCTTTATCCAGAGTATACTTGGGGACCATTTGTATGAAGCATTTCTGGAAAATTAGCTAAAGTAAATCTTAAAGAGACCTGAATCTAATGATTCTGCAACATTTTATGATGTGTTTCCTCACTCAAAAGAAATATTTACCTCTGTACCTAATTATGTATTTAAAACTTATGATTTTGTATTAAAAAGGACTCTTACATTATGGAAGATTTAATTCCCACAAAACCTTGCCCCTGTGTATAGGCCTGCCCTTGACTGATGACAGAGACCTAGTTTAGGGATCCTCTTTCCTACTACTTTCTTAGCCAAGTGTAACAAAAGGATCATTGGTTCACAGAGAATGTCAAGGTGCAGTGGAGGACAATGTGAGTCCATATGCTGTGGGCTCAGTGATTTTCTGTCCTTGGACAGTGAGAGGCTTATTTGTACACTGATGGCTTTGTGGATGACCACCCTGTGGTCCCCATGAGGACTCTCCAGGCCTCTAGGATGAATTTATGACCCATTAGCAAGCAGCTAGGACAGTAAGGACCCATAGGAATTTTTGACATATCAAATTGTGCTTCCTACTGAATTGAACATGTGGGAGCATTGAGTCTGGGCACTCTGTAATATCAATTAAAGATTGAAATGGAGCCCCGGACTGGTGGGAGTTGGCCATCCTAGTTATGCTGAATTCTGAAATTCCATTAAGCATGCTAAATTGAGTTAAGGTGCCCCCATGATACCTTTCAGCTTGCTAAACATATGGAAGGGAAAGTGGATTTAATGGGATTCCAAACATCCCAGAAACCACTTTTTTATACCAATTTCCTGGCTTTTAAAAAATTCTCATACTGTTTCCCTCTCTTTAAATCCATAATGTTTTTCCAACCAGGACAAAGAGTTGCTCTTCTGTAATGATTATTCCAGTCCATGACTACTTTTCAGGCCTAAGGATACAAAAATGTGAGCTACCTACCTACTCTAATTTCACAGTGTTATATAATAGCAGAAAGGGTCCTGAACATATCACTATTTCAAAGAAAAATTAATTGAATGAAGAAAGAAAACCATGCACAATTTAAGTTCAATCACTGATTTATGACAGTGAGTTCAAGTAGTAGTGTAATCATGGCAAACCTTTCCCTTATTGATCAGTTAATTATAAGAAGAATGTGTATCATTTCAAACAGGAAATATTTTAAAATAATCGAAAGCTTTAGCAAGTCAAATATTTAGTAGGTTATTCTCACTGACTCATGGCAGGATGGCAGGTAAGAGAAATAGAAAAGGCAATGCCATTTTTTTTTTTTTTCTGATTTTTGAGGAATTTGTGAGAAAGCATCATTTTCTCCAAGCTTCTCCACTTTCAACTGCTGGCTGTCACCTCATGACTGGAGAACTGATCATTTTACCAGGCTGAGTGTCAGAGGAGGCAGCCAGTGCCTTCTCTGGTCACTCAGGCAGGGTAACTCTCAGGTTGCTGTACTGTGCTGTGCTTGGTCGCTCAGTCGTGTCCAGCTCTTTGTGACCCCAAGGACTGTAACAGGCCAGGCTCCTCTGTCCATGGGATTCTCCAGGCAAGAATGCTTAAGTGGGTTGCCATGCCCTCCTCCAGGGCATCTTCCCGACTGAGGAATCAAACCCATGTCTCCCACATTTCAGGCAGATTCTTTACCATCTGAGCCACCAAGGAAGCCTAAGAATACTGGAATGGGTAACCTATCCCTTCCTCAGAGGATCTTCCTGACCCGGGAATTGAACCAGGGTCTCCTGCTTTGCAGGTGGATTATTCATCAGCTGAGCTACCAGGGAAGCCCAACTCTCAGGTTACACGACATGCAGCACAGGCCTCCCTGCCCTGTCACCCCTTTCCCCAGTTACTTGGAGAGAAAATAGCACTACGGGTACATTCACCAGGTCCCTCCCCTGCATATACATCTTGAAAAACCTAGGAAAGGGCTTCAACAATATGTCACCTGGTTATATGTTGTTTGCCAGACTTGAATAAATTTCCAGATTTCTCAATAAATTCCCAAACAATCCTACTCATTTACATAGAGTTGTGACTCTGAAGGAAACTTTTCTTAACTATCAGTAATTAAAAATTGATAAATGTTAAAATCATAAAAGATGCACAACTAATTTGTCAATTTTTGTTATAGAAAATAGCATTATGAAAACTTTGCATAGAAAGATGTATTCAAAGATTTTTTGCAGATAAGAAGTGTAGGAAAAATGTTATAGAAATGTTTTCACTTGTTAACCATTAAGAATTATGTTAATTTTTTAGAGTTTTGTCATGTGTGTGGTATTGCACAGCTTTTAAAGCATATAATTTGTTATAAATTCTTTTCTCATTTTTAATGTTTACTTCCATATCAAAATTTGTAGCTATAAGTGTTCCTTTTCTTACAGAAAGTGAAAGTCCCTCAGTTGTGTCCAACTCCTTGTGACCCAATGGACTGTAGCCCACGAGGCTTCTCCGTCCATGGGATTCTCCAGGCAAGAATTCTGGAGTGGGTAGCCATTCCCTTCTCCAGGAGATCTTCCTGACCCAGTCTTTTGCAGTGCAGTCAGATTCTCTACTGTCTGAGCCACCAGGGAAGCTACTCCCTGAGTTGTATATTCTTTAGATCCCACAAAACCTGGATCCACTACATCAGGAGGGTTTGTGGCTGTTTGGATGGTGATTGGGAGTTCTTGCTCCTTGGTCAGCCTTGGTTCAAATCCTTCCCTCAAGGCTTTCCACCTATATGACTTTGACATTATCCCTTTACCTCTCTAAGTCTTGCTGGTTAAGTTATAATAATATTAGTATCTATCTCACTGGATCAGTAAGACAGCATAACACATGACACAATGCATATGAACACAGTTGACAGTTCCCAGTACTTCTGTGAATGCTTGAATAGACATCAGCTCTTCTTAAACATATAAAGGCCAAATAAACTCTTCTTTGCTCCCTCAAACTGATCTCTCTCTTTGCCTTGCCCACCTAGTATTAACAATCATCCAGTTTTCAGACCAAATACCAATGAGCTTCATGCTATACGTTTAGTTCCATTAATCAACTCTATTGACCTTATCTTCAAAAAATAACCCTTCCTGACAGTTCCTCATCTCTTCCACCTCCACTGCCCTGGTCCAAACCACTTATGTCTCTCTCAGTAGTTCTGCAGTAGCCTGCAACAGGGCATCTTGCTCCCTGGTTTGACTTGTCCCTCCTATCCCAAGTCCGTTCTCTTAGCTCCTTAATGTCACTTATAAGTCATTAACTGGCCACTCTTCTTCTTCTGAGGCTCTAGTTGTCTATCTATACTACTCCTAATCAACTTTTTCTATCTGCTCTATCACTCATTCTCTTTACTTTTATAAGTCTATCACCTGTAGCTTTCTCTGTCATTTTCACCTTCATGGGGCATATTGAACATGACTCTAGAGTCCCCATCTCCAACTCGACCCTTGAAAAAACCTAGAAGATGGTTCTCTATTCCTTGGCCTCTTCCATCCATTCCCTATGCCGCATGAGCCTCAAACAAAGCCATTCTACTTTGTGCTGACATTTTACTTTGGCCTCAGGCAGAATCTCATCACTTAGAAATGGAAATACTTCAATAAAGCTTTCAGTATTACAGTCTGTGACAAAATGGATCATGTTTTCAGTCTGTCACTCATCCCGCCATTTCTTCTCTCTGAGTCCACTGAGTCTTCTAATTCCTATACTCTTGCCTTCCATCCCAGAAGTGAAGTCACTTTTCTTCTTGTCCAGTCTACATCCCATGACACATTACAGCAACTTTTGCTAGAGAGAAGATCTGTCATTTTAGAAGGTGGTGGTGTGCTTCCTTGCCCTTGCTAGCGACGCGTTGAAAGAAATCATATACTCATCCCTGGTGGCTCAGAGGTTAAAGCATCTGCCTTCAATGTGGGAGACCCAGGTTCGATTCCTGGGTCAGGAAGATCCCCTGGAGAAGGAAATAGCAATCCACTCCAGTATTCTTGCCTGGAGAATCCCATGGATGGAGAAGCCTAGTAGGTTACAGTCCACGGGATCACAAAGAGTCAGACAGAACTGAGCGACTTCACCTTTAGACTGTGTTTCTTTAGTTTCAAAGTTCTTCTGTGGGTCTCTGATTGGCTTCTTTTATAGTTACCCACAATAGTTAATACACTTCAGCATTTGTTTAGATCACCTTAACTCCTACTTTCTTTCACTCTTTAATAGTTAACCTTGTCTCCTTCACAAAGAGGGACAAAAGAATGGATATCTTTAATTCATTCAGCAAACAGCTATTAAAAGAATCTGCTATTCTCTGGGCACTGTTTTAGCCACTCAGATATGTCACTAAATAAATCAGGTGAAGTCCTTATTCTTGTCTTTAACTTCCTTCTGTCTACCCAAAACAAATTCAGAAAATATTGAACAAGTATTTTGAGGTATCTATTTCATGCCAGGAATTTCTCTTGGTGAAAAGAATATAACAATGAAGAGAATAATTAAAATAGTCTCTCTTCATAAAGTTTTTATTTTAGTAAGGTGATAGGAAGAAAGAGAGTAAAAAACTAATTTAAAAGGTATGTACCTAAAATGTTCGATGAGCAAAGTAAGGGGTAGGAAGTAGTAATATATTGAATGTAAAGTTAATGAAATTATTCATTAAGTTATTCAACTTTCAGAACTCACATGCAATTTGTGAAGAATGAAAATTGAATAACCAACCAAAGTTCAGACTCTGTACCCACAACATGTGTGGGCATGTTCAGTTGCTTCAGTTGGAATCTGACTCTTTGCGATCCCTATGGACTGTAGCCCGCCAGGCTCCTTTAACCATGGGATTCTCCAGGCAAGAATACTGGAATGGATTACCATGCCCTCCTCCAGGGAATCTTTCCAACCCAGGGATCAAATCTGAGTCTTCTGAGTCTCCTGCATTGCAGGCAGATTCTTTACTCACAGAGCCACCTGGGAAGCATGCACATAAGGAAAGTTGACCTAACTTAATAAACAGATGAAAAATGGGAAGATTGACTGACCCATTTCTCTTCTTTATCCTTTCTATAAGGCCAAGGTTGAATAACAGCAGTGATGTTCAAAGGTCAGGGACCATCAGTTTTCAGGTTAACAAATATTCTAAAAGTTTTAGGTTTGCATAAATTTTGTGATCTCTAAAGTTATCATCGGCCTCACACACATTTCTAAAACCTTCCCCATCTGGCCATCTGCACCTCCTTCTCCAGCTTTCGATGCTACCAAGCAAGAGAACACAACCATCTGTGTTCAGCAAGTACACTCAGTTGTGTTAATGACAGATTTCCATGAATTTCAAACAAAAAAAAAAAGGAAAGCAATGAACTTAATATGTTTTCCCAACACCTACTCATCAGCTTCTTTACTAAATGTCCTGAGCATATGTTTATTAGTTGCTATGTTTCATTGCACTATTATTCCAACTGAAAATAAAATTTTTCTTTAATTGTACATGTCTAAGTTTAAAAAGCTGTTATTTCTGAACAGAATTAAAACTTAACAAAGCTTTCTATACCTACTGGAATTATGTAGAAGAATTATATTGATCTTTGGCCTCCTGGAATCCATTCAACCTTCCCTAATGGTGCCCCATTTTCCTCTGAGGAACCACTGCATTTTGTCCCAGCCCTTAGCATATGGGTTATAATGAGGCTGACTCAAATTCCAGCCTCAACAGTGACCTGTGGTATAGACCTGGGTAAATAGAAGTCCAGTAATGGTTTGGAGAAAGCTGTGTGATTCAGGCAGGTCCAGTAAGGTCTATGAGACTTTTATTTGACTGCTGAGAGAGAATGAACTGCTCCATCCAACTGAATATTGATGAGCATGAATTGCAACTAAAACTCTCCTATACTGCTGAATACAAGGTAAAATGGTACAACTTACAACACTTGAGAGAACTCCCCATTTTTAAGAGAGTCAAACAGGAACCTATTGTAAAACCTAGACATTCCATTCCTAATAATTTAGGAATAAAAATAAATGAAAACATATATCAAAATTAAATGTATCTGAATGCCTATCAATATGTGAGTGAATAACCAAAATGTGATACTTGCATTCAATGGAAATTTGCTTGGCAATGAAAAGAACTGACTTACTGAAAAATGTAACACACTGAGCGGAAAAAAAAAAAAAAAACTAGATAAAAAGCATGCATGGTATATAATTTAATATATTTAAAAGTCTAGAAAAATGCAAGTTAATCTGCAGGGACAAAAGCCATATCAGTTATCAGTTGTTGTCTACAGCTGGATATGATAGGAAATATCTGTGGAACAGGGGCAAGAAGAATTTTGGGGGGGGGGTCATGGGAATTTTATTTTTTTAATTGATGATGGTGGTAATTCAGAGTATGCAATTGTTAGCATTTATTGAATTTTGCACTTTGAATATATGCAAATAAGTTATGTCAATCAAGTTGGCTTTAAAAGTAAAAGTTAGCTCGATAATAAAATAACATTTGAGATCAGTTTGTTTTTATCACCATGTGCCAACAATCTAAATCACTTTTTGTCTAAGTTTTAAACAGTTTCTCCAGTCATGTTGTTATCTGTGTAAAATTTAATTCAATGGATTCTTAGTTATAAGTTGGTTCCCAACTTTATGGACTTATTACAGACAATTGTTTGGAAGTTACTTTTTGAAGTTTTGAAATTGTCTGTGCTCACAGTTTGATCTGTGATGTACTGATAAGTGTGTTACAATTGGATTCCTGAAGAAATAACCTTATTTCTTTGGTATCTACTACACCTTCTATGACTAATCTCAAGCTGCCAATGTTATGTCAATGACCACGAAATTGGGAAGAGCTGCTCACAGTAGCCTCTGCACCAGCGTGAGCCTCCACCAACACAGCACTAGGTTGGATTATCCAGTGTCTGTGGTACTCCAAGCACTATACTTGATAAAGCATTATACCTGATAAACATGATCCCACTGACTGTTTAGTCAAGGATACAGAACTTCAGTTACTTCAGTTTGTCATTCCATTTGCAAATTATTATCTTAATTGTGCAGAATTTTCTCTTTGGAAATGCTTATTTTTATGTGTTACTTTTCTATCTTAAAAATGCTTAATGCAATTAAAAGGACTAACTAGTGTTTTCTTTTTATAACATTCGATTAATTTGTTTCCATTTGCATAATTACATATACAAAAATTCAATTAACTAACATTTTTACATTTATAGTTCTCTTTATGCATTATTAAAATTTACTGCATTTCATGAATGTTACTGAAAATAATTTTGTTGCATAGTAGATGGTGTTAAAAAGTCATCCATTCCAGGTACTCAGTATAAGAATAAGCCAAATATCATTTTAAATGAAAATTCCAAATGTGGACACAATTTTCTATAAAAATAAAAACCAGACTTCATACTAGATATATGATTTCTAACATGCATAATTATTACTCCACCAAGAAATTAAACTTTAATGAAATTTGTTGCTAGTTTCTAATTCATACTACCATGAAAACTTCTTTGGCTTTTATTTTTCAGCTTTTTTTTTCAATAAAATAAATACATTGTAATTGACAATAGTTATTATCTGTTCTAGATTTAAAATTTTGAGCTACAAATGAATGTTATCATTTCATTTTTAGCCTTGACAAATTTTTGCAAAAAAGTTAAAATGATCAAAGGAACCAAGCTAGAAAAGGCAAATTCATGTTGTATATTTCAGTCTCTAATGAAGCTCTAGTCAATTTAATCCACAGAATTAACTGAATCTTCCAACATTTTTTACAAACTTAAGATGAAGCTGTCTCTTGATTTTTGAAAACAGTATTTTTTCTGGAACCTAATAGCAATAGATAATATAATATAGGTCACTGTGTTAATCATTATATTAAATCACCTCACCTGTTTAATATAATCAAAATCTTTTGATGTCTCCATTTGCAGATAAGGATACTGAAGTATAGAAATTTTAAATAACTTGTTCATAGTCACAATATTAATTTGTGAAAGGAGAAAGTGAACATCACTGTCTGTCTAACTTTAAAGCTCAAGTTAACATGAATGCTAATAACTCTGGCATTAAATATTAAAGTGCATAGGTTATCTCTATTTCATTTTAACTTGTGTTTATAAACCCCAAACCTTTCTGGTAAGAGATTCAAAAATTCAGAAATGGAAATTTTAACATGAAAAGAAGGTTTGGAGTTTGCTATGATTCCAGTCAAAATTTCCTACAAATATTCTTCTGAACTCAGAAGTAAGTAGACTTATAATTAAGGTTACTGTTTTTTTTTTTTTTTATCTCCGTCCAGGTAATCAGTATATGACAGAAACTTACCCTGAAAATGTCATTATTTTCTAGAGTAAAGAACAGATCTGTCATGGCCATCAATTCAGAATACCATCACAATGATGAAAAGAAACTAAACCATTCATCTACTCAGTCCATTTTTTTTTTTAAGAAAGAAAAAGACCTTGAAGATAGGTTTTCTTGCTAATGCTAGCAACTGCTGTGTGCTTCCAATGTGAATAATGTTCCTAAGTCATTTTGCAGATAGATAAGGAAAAGGATGAGGAAGGCAGAGGACTGTGCTTCTGTGTAGAATTAATGTGGTTATGTAAAATTTATGTCACATTTAGGTAGTGTTTTTATGCATAAAATCCTTGAATTCAAAGTAATTTTACAGAAAAGAGTTAAGTGCATGGAATATTCATTTCAATGAATTAAGCATGTCTGAAAACTTTTTTTTTTCACATGAGTGAAAAATACTAGGTATTAGATGGTGGTCTGCAGTTCTACTTTATCATTCACTAGCTAGGAAATCTGGACTAATTTCTTAGCTTTGGTTTTTCATCTGAAAAATGGTGATAACATAGAGTTCATAAGCTTACTGGTCAGTAAAACACTCTTCAAAGCGCAGTAGTAAGTTAGCTTTTATTCATCATTTCATTACATGTTATTCTCTGCTCCTCCGGCTCTGAGTAAGCTCAATAATTTACTCCACAGTTTTGAGATACATGATGGAAATTCTTTATGTTCCTCCACTCTTAAACTACTACTTACATTACCTGTTATTGTTTAGTCATATCTGACTCTTTAGCAACCCCTTGAACTGTAGCCCTCCAGGCTTCTCTCTCCATGGGCTTCCCAAGCAAGAATACTGGAGTGGGTTGCCATTTCCTTCTCCAGGGAATCTTGCTGATCTAGGGATCAAACCTGTACCTCCTGCATTGGCAGGTGGATTCTTTAACCACTCAGCCACCAGGGAAGCCCACTTATATCAGTTAATTCCTCCTTAAATGTGTTGACTTATTTAATATATCCTGATATATCTACCTTACCTTATCTATTGTATAAATGCTCTTCAATGCACCAACTTTTGTTCATATGCTGTTATTGTGGTATACATATCTATTTATACATTTGCCTCTCCAACTTCACTGAAAACTGCCAAAAGCAAATGTTGCATGCCATTCATTTTTCCTTTTTCATCATTTTAGCACATCATCTGTTAGCAGATGTTTGTTGAGTTGATGAATAAGTATTTCTTTTTTCTTTATGCAGTGGTTGCTACTGTATTCTAAGAGGTATTTAAGCAATTTTGATGATCACAATAAAATGAAGGCTAAAAATAATAAGTTTGAGCAGTAGGTATATAATAGTAGAGTAATAGAGAATACTCTCGGAGAAGGCGATGGCACCCCACTCCAGTACTCTTGCCTGGAAAATCCCATGGACGGAGGAGCCTGGTAGGCTGCATTCTGCGGGGTCGCTAAGAGTCAGACACGACTGAGTGATTTCACTTTCACTTTTCACTTTCATGCATTGGAGAAGGAAATGACAACCCACTCCAGTGTTCTTGCTTGGAGAATCCCAGGGACGGGGGAGCCTGGTGGGCTGCCGTCTCTGGGGTCACACAGAGTCGGACACAACTGAAGCGACTTAGTAGCAGCAGCAGAGAATACTCGTTATTAGAAAATAAGTGAAAGTTTTAAGATCAGATCTTTAAATGACTTCATTGCCAGTGAGGTATATATTTTTCAGCATCTTTCTGTAAAGTCCTCACCAATCCTCTCCAAAAATAAATTCTGTATGTAAAATATGATACTGGATTTTAAAACAGTGAGGATTTCACACTTTACTTATGCAATTTAGTCAACAAATGGTTATTGAACTTAGGGTGAACCTCTTTGTGAGGGGCTCGGTATCTTTTAGTGGGTAGGAAGGAATCTCTGCCCCCCCAGAGCTCACAGGGCCCTGGAGAAGAGGGGCAAAGGGAAAAGTTACTGACAGTTACAACCTGCAATGAAGGCTGTGAAAGGCAAGCAAAGGGAGCTGGTACGGCATGGTAAGGCCACAGCAGGCCTTCTAGAAGCTCTAGCAGTCACAGAAGCGCATTGTGACACTGGACTTCTCTCAAAGTGGGATCTCATTGCATGTAACTTTCACTTTCAACCAATATTATCTATCTTTTATATTTTTGAGATTAGTTGTTTGTCAGTTGCTTCATTTGCTATTATTTTCTCCCATTCTGAAGGCTGTCTTTTCACCTTGCTTATAGTTTCCTTTGTTGTGCAGAAGCTTTTAAATTTAATTAGGTCCCATTTGTTTATTTTTGCTTTTATTTCCAATATTCTGGGAGGTGGGTCATAGAGGATCCTGCTGTGATTTATGTCGGAAAGTGTTTTGCCTATGTTATCCTCTAGGAGTTTTATAGTTTCTGGTCTTACGTTTAGATCTTTAATCCATTTTGAGTTTATTTTGGGGTATGGTATTAGAGAGTGTTCTAGTTTCATTCTTTTACAAGTGGTTGACCAGTTTTCCCAGCACCACCTGTTAAAGAGATTGTCTTTTCTCCATTGTATATTCTTGCCTCCTTTGTGAAAGATAAGGTGTCCATAGGTGTGTGGATTTATCTCTGGGGTTTCTGTTTTGTTCCATTGATGTATATTTCTGTCTTTGTGCCAGTACCATACTGTCTTGATGACTGTGGCTTTGTAGTAGAGCCTGAAGTCAGGCAGGTTGATTCCTCCAGTTCCATTCTTCTTTCTCAAGATTGCTTTGGCTATTCGAGGTTTTTTTTGTATTTCCATACAAATTGTGAAATTATTTGTTCTACCTCTGTGAAAAAATACCATTGGTAGCTTGACAGGGATTGCATTGAATCTATAAATTTCTTTGGAAGCAACTCCTGCAGCTCAATTCCAGAAAAATAAATGACCCAATCAAAAAATGGGCCAAAGAACTAAATAGACATTTCTCCAAAGAAGACATACAGATGGCTAACAAACACATGATAAGATGCTCAACATCACTCATTATCAGAGAAATGCAAATCAAAACCACAATGAGGTACCGTTTCACGCCAGTCAGAATGGCTGCGATCCAGAAGTCTACAAGCAATAAATGCTGGAGAGGGTGTGGAGAAAAGGGAACCCTCTTACACTGTTGATGGGAATGCAAACTAGTACAGCCATTATGGAGAACGGTGAGGAGATTCCTTAAAAAATTACAAATAGAACTGCCTTATGACCCAGCAATCCCACTGCTGAGCATACACACCAAGGAAACCAGAATTGAAAGAGACACGTGTTACCCAATGTTCATCGCAGCACTGTTTATAATAGCCAGGACATGGAAGCAACCTAGATGTCCATCGGCAGACGAATGGATAAGAAAGCTGTGGTACATATACACAATGGAGCCATTAAAAAGAATACATCTGAATCAGTTCTAATGAGGTGGATGAAACTGGAGCCGATTATACAGAGTGAAGTAAGCCAGAAAGAAAAACACCAATACAGTATACTAACGCATATATATGGAAGTTAGAAAGATGGTAATGATAACCTTGTATGTGAGACAGCAAAAGAGACACAGATGTATACAACAGTCTTTTGGACTCTGTGGGAGAGGGAGAGGGTGGGATGATTTGGAAGAATGGCATTGAAGCATGTATAATATCATATATGAAACGAATTGCCAGTCCAGGTTTGATGCATGATACTGGATGCTTGGGGCTGGTATACTGAGACCACGCAGAGGGATGGTACAGGGAGGGAGGAGGGAAGGGGGTTCAGGATGGGGAACACATGTATACCTGTGGTAGATTCATGTTGATGTATGGCAAAACCAATACAATATTGTAAAGTAGTTAACCTCCAATTAAAATAAATAAATTTATAATAAAAATATTATATATCTTAGCTCTGAATTACATTTTAGTGAAATTGAATGCATCTTTTATGTATGTGTTCTCAGTTGTGTCCAACTCTTTATGACCCCCTGGACTCTGTCCATGGAATTTTCCAGGCAAGAATACTGGAGTGGGTTGCAATTTCCTTCTTCAGGGAATCTTCCTGACTGAGGGATCAAACCAGCATCTCCTGCATTATAGGCAGATTCTTTACTCACTGAGCTAACTGAGAAGGCATCATGGAGGTTCCTAACTTATTAAGATTGCTGATTTACTGATTACTCAATTATAAACTGAAAAAGTAACATTTTTTGAACTGAAGATGGTCTAATCACTAAATCCAGTGTTCTTTAGATGAAACATTTTCGTCCTGAATAACTTTAGTACTGAATAGGCCTATTAACTTTTAGGTCTATAACTTTAGGAACTATTGTTGTTATTTAGTCGCTAAGTCGTGTCTTACTCTTTGAGACTCCATGGGTGGTAGCCTGCCAGGCTCCTTTGTCCTTGGAATTTTCCAGGCAAGGTTACTGGAGTGGCTTGCCATTTCCTTCTCTAAGGAATCTTCCTGACCCAGGGATTGAACCTATGTCTCCTGCTTTGGCAGGTGGATTCTTTACCAGCAAGCCACCAGGTCAGCCCAAAGTTAGGACTAGTAAGCTACAAAACAGTGAGAATTGGACATGGAACAATGGACTGTCTCAGAATTGGGAATGGAGTACATCAAGGCGGTATATTGTCACCCTGCTTATGTAACTTATATGCAGAGTACATCATGCAAAATGAAGCACAAACTGGAATCAAGATTGCCGGGAGAAATGTCAATAACCTCAGATATGCAGATAAGACCACCTTTATGGCAGAAGTGAAGAGGAACTAAAAAGTCTCTTGATAAAAGTCAAAGAAGAGAGTGAGAAATCTGACTTAAAACTCAACATTCAAAAAACTAAGATCATGGCATCTGGTCCCATCACTTCATGCCAAATAAATGGGGAAACAATGGAAACAGTGACAGACTTCATTTTAGGGGCTCCAAAATTGCTGCAGATGGTGATTGCAGCCATGAAATTCAAAGATGCTTGCTCCTTGGAAGAAAAGTTATGACCAACCTAGACAGCATATTAAAAAGCAGAGACATTACTTTGCCAACAAAGGTCCATCTAGTCAAACTATGGCTTTTCCAGTCATCATGAATGGACATGAGAGTTGGACCATTAAAAAAGCTGAACACCAAAGAACTGATGCTTTTGAACTGTGGTGCTGGAGAAGACTCTTGAGAGTCCTTTGGACTGCAAACTAGTCAATCCTAAAGGAAATCAGTCCTGAATATTCATTGGAAGGACTGATGCTATAGCTGAAGCTCCAATACTTTGGCCACCTGATGCAAAGAGCTGACTGCTTAGAAAAGACCCTAACTTTCCTAACTGGAGCTAGGAAAGATTGAAGGCAAGAGGAGAAGGGGATGACAGAGTATAAGTTGGTTGGATGGCACCACTGACTTGATGGACATGAGTTTGAGCAAGCTCCAGGAGTTGGTGATGGACAGGAAAGCATGGAGTGCTGCATTCCATGAAGTTCAAAGAGTCGGACTCAGTGACTGAACTGACTGAAAATACAAAAATAAGAAACATCACAAGATAATAAAGAAAAAAAAATCCAGCCATATTTTTACATACAATCAGAAAGATTTCCCATTAGAATTGTTTCAGCAGATACCCAGCCACCACTTTCCTTTAATTGAATGAGGCTGTATCTTCTTAATACCTTCATCAATAGGGAGCTCACACTCAGAAAGGCTGTTTTGTTGTTCAGTCACTAAGTTGTGTCCAACTCTTTGCGACCCCATGGTCTACAGTTCGCCAGGCTTCCCTGTCCTCTGTCCCTCGAAGTTGCTCACGTTCATGTCCATTGATTTGGTGATGCTATCTAAGCATCTCATCCTCTGCTACCCTCTTCACCTTTTGCCTTCAGTCTTTCCCAGTGTTAGGGTCCTTTCCAATGAGTTGGCTCTTGGTATCAGGAGGCCATAGTATTAGAGCTTCAGCTTCAGCATCAGTCCTTCCAATGAATATTCAGGGTTGATTTCCATTCAGATTGACTAGCTTGATCTCCTTGCTGTCCAAGGGACTCTCAAAAAGGTTATCATTTCATTTTTGTATACCTCTACTCATTTTAAAGATTTCATCTTATTACAGAAAAAAAAAAAAGTCTAAGTTCCTCTGAAACTACTAGATATATAATCTCACCCATCTTTTTACATAACAGACCCTCCTTTACTTGCAGGCAGCTGTTATCACTCTCTTAAACCTTCTTTTCTTTAGATGAAACTTTTCTGTTCCTTTATCTATGCCTCATGTTATACACTGTCCATGGTTCATCAGTTCATGCATATTGACTGACAGCCAGACCCACAGCGAGGCAGTAGAGATACAGGAGCAGTTAAAATATTCACCAATCTTCTCAGTTTTTGTATCTATCTCTTTTGGGTGAACTTTATTATGGCAATGTCTCACTTAAAATATATTTTGTTTGGTCATGCCACTGAATAGAAATGAGGCTGAGATGGCCATATAAAAGCTATTTTATACTGTTTTCTACAATTGGATTTGTGAGAATTAAAGTCTTCTGGGACATAATTTTTTTCACATGATGGATCGTTAAGCCACAAATCTTTTCTTTGTTAGCAATGAATTTTTTAAACTCAGTGTAAGCTTTTATATCTCTGTGAAATTTCATGTTGTGTATTTGGCCTATCAAACTTTGGTTGCATTTTCATTTAGAACCCAATACATTACCTGTTCTTCATAATTTTCTGCATCAAGTTTTTTTCTAAATATGCTTCTATGTCTTCACTTATGATGAAGATTGTGCTGCATGCTCAGTTGCTTCAGTCGTGTCCAGCTCTTTGTGACCCTATGAAATGGGATCCATCAGGTTCCCTTTGTCCATGGGATTTTCCAGGCAAGAATACTGGAGTGGATTGCCATGCCCTTCTCCAGGGGATCTTCCCAACCCATGGATGGAACCCACCCTTCCTGCAGCCGCACAGTGCAGGCATATTCTTTACCACACCACCTGGAAAGTTAAAACATATTAAAAGAAGGGCAACAACAGAGGCCCTATGCCATATCACCGAAGACTTTTTTATTTCCCATGATCTTTTGAGATAATTTTCCACCAACAACACATAAATCTACCTGAATCATTAAACATTAAGATATCAGAAACTGTTGTGTGAAATATTTGAGATATGCAGGCAAATACTTTTCTGAAATCATCATTTTAAAAATTAAATATGATATGCATTTTTGGAAATCACACAGCCACCTCATGATTACTACTCATTTTTAAGTGTTTATACATCACTGGTGATGGACAGGGAATCCTGGCATGCTGCAGTCCATGGGGTCTCAAAGAGTCAGACACAACTGGGTGACTGATCTGACTGACTGACTGATAAACATCATTGGAGAAAATTCCATTTTTAAATCTACATTGAATTTGCCTATTTATAGTTTCTGAAAAATATATATAGATATGTTTCACCTTTGAATGATCAAGGTATTTGTACTTTTGCAGTATCATAGGACTTGCTATATTTCCAATTATATGGAATGAAAACTGGTATTCTACAACTATGCCTGCAGTTACTTTTGCATTCTAGATATAACTTATATGAACTTTCACTCTCTACTTAAGAGAGAGTCATTGGATAGAAGGGAGAAAATACATGACTTCTAATGTCAGACCAGGTTAGGTCCTCACCTCAGTGTCTCCATTAAATACATGGGACATCTCTGAACAGCTTAATGACTTTCTCTTAGCCTTGATATTTCCTCTTTTAAAAGTAATGATACCTCTTAAATTTCTAGAAGTACATGAGTTGTGTGTATAAAATTTCACTTGTGATCAAAGCTGTTATATATTCAATTTACTTGTTTCTATATGCCCAGAGTCTTAACAGAATGTGTAGTAAATTTCCAAAAAAGTAATTTTTTAGTAAAGTAGTTGTCCATAAACATAAGTCTAATTTCTTCTTCCTTGCCTGACTTGTTCTACCCTGTACACTTTGAGGATCATTGTCTTTCATATGGAAAGTAGAAGTAAAATAACTGTTGACTTCTCCTCCTTTCTCCCTTTTAACATCACTGCATCATGCCCAAGACTAATCCTTTCTTTATGATCAGTTTTCATATAAAACAGAAAAACAGACCTTTTTGTTGTCCTCAGTATACTGCACAAACTCTAACTTATTCTGGATTTTATTTAATATTTTTTGCAATGAATTTCCTGGCTAGAATACTTCTTTATAGTCTTCCTTTAAGTTGTGCCTTTTCTTGCATAATGTTACATTCTTAGATAACTCCCTGTAGAGCTACACTGATTTCTTTAGAAGTCACCTCCTTTTCCTTATTCAGGAGATTATTTATGATTGAATTGTCAGATTTTGTTTTCTTACAGATTCATATCCTTTTTGAATTACCCTCTTCTTTTATGTTACTGAACAGAGACTCCTGTTTTTTCATGAAGGTTTTACAGCTGCTTTTCTAAAGCCCAGTGCACACATCAGACCATACCCTGTATGTATCCTCCCTTTGATTTTATGCCAATGTTTATACACTAAAAATCAGATCTTCATTTTTTTTGAAATGATTTTCAAAGTAACAATCCCCATAGTTGTTTCCATCACTGTCTAGAAAATGAATTTGTTAGTGAGAAGAGTCAATGATGTATCAGGTTTTTGACTTGAAATGGAATGATGATTCTAAAAGATGTCTTTATGTATAAGTACTTCAATACACTGCTGTATCTCTTATATATTAGTTACACTTTTGTATCCCTGTATTTTGATTGCACTGTCCAACTTAACTAGCTCATCTGTTAGCTTCTAAAATAGCAGCTGCTAGTGCTTTTTTCTCCTGTCCTTCATTTTTCACTCAAATATCTTCCTAATGCATGCTAGCACAATAACCTCATGATTTTCCCTACAGTGGAATGCTACCATAGCTTGGATGAGACTTGGTTGTGAGCTCTGTGAGATTCTTATCTAAAAATGTCAGCAAGAAGATGCTGGGTCACACTGAAGTGACACCACCATGATCCACCCAAATTTCAGGGCTGGCAGTCAGGTGGGGATCAGATGAGCAGCTGAAGTTCACTATATAGTTTTGCTTGTAATAAACCAAGCTAGAGTTCATCTGGTGGGGAAAATACCACAGTGTTCATTCATACTATAGCTGGAAACTGAAATTCAGATAGACAGAACAGAGCCCTCTAGTCTAAGACAACAGTAATGACTGCTGAGCAAGGATGAGAAAATTAGAGGCTGAAACTCCAATACTTTGGCCAGCTGATGTGAAGAGCTGACTCATTGGAAAAGACCCTGATGCTGGGAAAGATTGAGGGCAGGAGAAGGGGACGACAGAGGATGAGGTAGTTGGATGGCATCACCAACTCAATGGACATGGCTTTGAGTGGACTCCAGGAGTTGGTGACGGACAGGGAGACCTCGTGTGCTGCGGTTCATGGGGTCGCAAAAAGTCAGACACGACTGAGTGACTGACTGAACTGAACTGTATCTTCTTACCTGTGCCAGCATGCCACCCTTTCTAATCAGCTCAGTTCCACATATAAAGCTTTCTTTTCTGGGAACCTTTGAGCACTGTTGGTGGGATTATAAATTGGTGTTGCCACTACGGGAAAAAGTTTGGAAGTTTCTCAAAAAATTAAAAATAGAACTACCATATAATCCAGCAATTCTACTTCTGGGAATGTATCCAAATAAATGAAAACACTAACTTGAAAATGTACCTGCATCCCTATGTTTACAGCAGCATTATTTACTATAGCCAAGACATGAAAACAATCTAAGTGTCCTTCAGTTCAGTTCAGTCAGTTCAGTCGCTCAGTAGTGTCAGACTCTTTGCGACCCCATGAATTGCAGCATGTTGTGCCTCCCTGTCCATCACCAACTCCCAGAGTTCACCAACTCCCAGAGTTCACCCAAACTCATGTGCACTGAGTCGGTGATGCCATCCAGTCATCTTATCCTCTGTCTTCCCCTTCTCTTCCTGCCCCCAATCCCTTCCAGCATCAGAGTCTTTTCCAATGAGTCAACTCTTCTCATGAGGTGGCCAGAGTATTGGAGCTTCAGCCTCAGCATCAGTCCTTCCAATGAAGACCCAGGACTGGTGTTCTTTAGGATGGACTGGTTGGATCGCCTTGCTGTCCAAGGGACTCTCAAGAGTCTTCTTCAGCATCACAGTTCAAAAGCATCAATTCTTTGGTGCTCAGTTTTCTTCACAGTCCAAATCTCACATCCATACATGACCACTGGAAAGACCATAGCCTTGACTAGACGGACCTTTGTTGGCAAAGTAATATCTCTGCTTTTTAATATGCTATCTAGGTTGGTCATAACTTTCCTTCCAAGGAGTAAGTGTCTTTCAATTTCATGGCTGAAATCACCATCAGCAGTGATTTTGGAGCCCAAAAAAATAAAGTCTGACACTGTTTCCACTGTTTCCCCATCTATTTCCCATGAAGTGATGGGACCGGATGCCATGATCTTCGTTTTCTGAATGTTGAGCTTTAAGCCAACTTTTTCACTCTCCTCTTCCATTTTCATCAAGAGGCTTTTTAGTTCCTCTTCACTTTCTGCCATAAGGATGGTGTCATGTGCAAATCTGAGGTTATTGATATTTCTCCCGGCAATCTTGATTCTAGCTTGTGTTTCTTCCAGCTCAGTATTTCTCATGATGTACTCTGCATATACGTTAAATAAGCAGGGTGACAATATACAGCCTTGANCCCAAAAATAAAGTCTGACACTGTTTCCACTGTTTCCCCATCTATTTCCCATGAAGTGATGGGACCGGATGCCATGATCTTCGTTTTCTGAATGTTGAGCTTTAAGCCAACTTTTTCACTCTCCTCTTCCATTTTCATCAAGAGGCTTTTTAGTTCCTCTTCACTTTCTGCCATAAGGATGGTGTCATGTGCAAATCTGAGGTTATTGATATTTCTCCCGGCAATCTTGATTCTAGCTTGTGTTTCTTCCAGCTCAGTATTTCTCATGATGTACTCTGCATATACGTTAAATAAGCAGGGTGACAATATACAGCCTTGACATACTCCTTTTCCTATTTGGAACCAGTCTGTTGTTCCATGTCCAGTTCTAACTATTGCTTCCTGACCTGCATACAGATCTCTCAAGAGGCAGGTCAGGTGGTCTGGTATTCCCATCTCCTTCAGAATTTTCCACAGTTTATTGTGATCCACACAGTCAAAGGCTTTGGCATCAGTAGACGAATATATATGTATGTATATATGTATATATATATATGTTTGGTGTTCAGTCACCAAATTGTGTTGTACTCTTTGTGACCCCATGGACTGCAACACATCAGGCTTCCCCGTCCTTCATTATCTCCTGAAGTTTGCTTAAACTCATGTCCATTGAGTCCATGAAACCATCAAACCATCTCATCCTCTGTCATCCGCTTCTCCTCCCCTCAACTTTCCCAGCATCAGGGACTTTTCAAATGAGTCGGCTCTTCGAATCTGGTGACCAAAGCATTGGAACCTCAGCTTCAGCATCAGTCCTTCCAATGAATATTCAGGGTTGATTTCCTTTAATATTTACTGGCTTGATCTCCTTGCAGCCCAAGGGACTCTCAAGAGTCTTCTCCAGCACCACAGTGCTCAGCCTTTTTTCTGATCCAGCTCCCACATCCGTACATGACTGTTGGAAAAACCACAGCTTTGACTTTATAGACCTTTATTAGGAAAGTGATGTCTCTGCTTTTTAATACCCTGCAAGGTTTGTCATAGCTTTTCTTCCAAGGAGCGTGTGTGTGTGTATGTGTGTTAAGTTGCTTCAGTTATGTCCGACTCTTGTGACCCTATGGACCGCAGCCCGCCAGGATCCTCTGTCCATGAGATTTTCCAGGCGTGAATAGTGGGTTGGGTTGTCATGCCCTCCTCCAGGGGATCTTCCTGACCCAGGGATCAAACCCAAGTCTCCTGCAGTTCCTGCATTGCAGGTAGATTCTTTAATGCTGAGCCACCAGGGAAGCCCCTTCCAAGGAGCAAGCATCTTTTAATTTCATGGCTGCAGTCACCATC
>SJYT01080631.1:0-61797 GCA_006410635.1 Cephalophus harveyi | reverse complement strand
GTCCCATCACTTCATGGGAAGTAGATGGGAAAACAGTGTCAGACTTTATTTTTCTGGGCTTCAAAATCACTGCAGATGGTGACTGCAGCCATGAAATTAAAAGACGCTTACACCTTGGAAGAAAAGTTGTGACCAACCTAGATAGCATATTCAAAAGCAGAGACATTACTTTGCTGACTAAGGTCCATCTAGTCAAGGCTATGGTTTTTCCTGTGGTCATGTATGGATGTGAGAGTTGGACTGTGAAGAAGGCTGAGCACCAAAGAATTGATGCTTTTGAACTGTGGTGTTGGAGAAGACTCTTGAGAGTCCCTTGGACTGCACGGAGATCCAACCAATCCATTCTGAAGGAGATCAGCCCTGGGATTTCTTTGGAAGGAATGATGCTAAAGCTGAAACTCCAATACTTTGGCCACCTCATGCAAAGAGTTGACTCATTGGAAAAGACTCTGATGCTGGGAGGGATTGGGGGCAGGAGGAGAAGGGGACAACAGATGAGATGGCCGGATGGCTTCACTGACTCGATGAACGTGAGTCTAAGTGAACTCCGGCAGTTGGTGATGGACAGGGAGGCCTGGAGGGCTGCAATTCATGGGGTTGCAAAGAGTCAGACATGACTGAGTGACTGAACTGAACTGAACAGTGTTTGAAAGACAGATATATAAAGCAATTTTTTATCTATGTTATTGGACATTCAATGTATTCAGATGTAATTTTGAGAGCAATCTACAGTTCATTATCAATTTAGCAATAACATTTTTCATGTAATTAGAATAAAAATTTTTACAATTTGCATGTAAACACAAAAGATTCCAAATAGCTAAAGCAATCCTGAGAATGAATGAATAATGGAGCTTGAGAAATCAGAGTCCCTGACTTCAGGCTATAGTCCAGTGCTGCAGTAATCAAGACAGTATGGTACTGGCACAAAAACATAAACATAGATCAGTGTGACAGGATAGAAAGTCCAGAAGTAAACTGATGCACCTATGGTCACCTGATCTTTGACAAAGGAGACAAGAATATACAATGAAGAAAAGACAGTCTCTTTAATAAGTGATTCTGGGAAAACTGGACAGCTATATGCAAAAGAAGGAAATTAGAACACTCTCTAATGCTATATACTAAAATAAACTCAAAATGGGTTAAAGATTTAAACTTAAGGTCAGATACTATAAAACTCTTAGAAGAAAATATAGGCAGAACACTCTTTGACATAAATCATGGCAAAATCTTTTTTGACTCACCTCCTAGAGTAATGAAAACAAAAACAGAAAGTAAAAATGGGACCTAATCAAACTTAAAAGCTTTCGCATAGCAAAGGAAACCATAGAAAAGAGGAAAAAAAGACAATCTTCAGAATGGAAGAAAATATTTGCAAATGAAGCAACTGACAAGGGATTAATCTCCAAAATATTCAAACAGCTCATGCAACTCAATATAAAAACAATCAAACATCCCAATCAAAAAATGTATAGGAGACCTAAATAGACATTTCTCCAAAGATAACATACAGATGGCCAAGAAGAACATGAAAAGATGCTCAACACCACTAATTATTAGAGAAATGCAAGTCAAAACTACAATGAGTTATCACCTCACGTTGGTCAGAGTGGCCATCCTCAAAACATCTCACTGTTGATGAGAATGTAAATTGATTCAGCCACTATGGAGAACAGTAAGGAGGTTCCTTAAAATATGGAACTACCATATTACCAAACAATCCCACTTCTGAGCATGTATTCTGGAGGAAACCAGAATTCCAAAAGATACATGTACTGTGATGTTTATCGCAACACCATTTACAATAGCCAGGACATAGAAGAAACCTAAATGTCCACCAACAGAGGAGTGGATTAAAAAAAGATGTAGCACATCATATACAGTGGCATCTTTCTGAACCATAAAAAGGAAAAAAAAAAAGTTCCATTTGTGGCATCATCCATGGACCTAGGAACTGTCATACAGAGTGAAGTAAGCCAGAAAAATATCGTATATTAATACATATATATGGAATCTAGAAAAATGGTACAAAAGAACCTATTTACAATGCATAAATAGAGTCACAGTCACAGAGAACAAATATATGAACACCAAGAGGGCAAATCATGGCAGGATAAATTGGGAGATTGGAATTTACATATATAGACTACTATCTATAAAATAGCTAATGATAACCTACTGTATAGCTAAGGGAACTCTACTCACTGCTCTGCAGTGACCTAACTGGGAGGGAAATAAAAAAATGAGGGGATATACATGTATATGGATGATTCAGTTTGTTGTGCTGCAGAAATTAACACAGAATTGTAAAGCAACTATACGCCAATAAAAATTTTGAAAAATGAAAGCATCAAAAAAGGTATTCCATACAAACAATAACAACAGAGAGCTGGAGGGGCTATCCTAACCTGAGAGAAAATAGAGTGTAAATGAAAAAATATTATGAGACAAAGAAGGACACTATATTTTAATAAACAGCTTAGCACAGCAAAAGATAAAATTGTAAGCATTAACAGACCTAACAAATGGCCTTTAAATATAGGAAGCAAACCTTGATTGAATTGAAGGGAGAGATATTTCTTTAATAATAGTTGGAAACTTCAATAACCAACTTTCAATAACAGATGGGATAGAAGAAATAGACAGAAGCTCAGTAAGGGAATGGTGGACTTGAGCAATACAATAAATCAACTAGACTTAAGAGATATATGCAGGACACTCCCAATAACAGAATACACAATCTTTTCAAATGTATACAGGACATTCTCCTGGATAGATCACAGATTAGACCACAAAAGAAGCCCTGATAGGCTTAAAAGATGGAATTCAGTCAAAATATCTTCTATGATGAAATTGAATTAGAAGTAAATAACAAAAGGAAAACTGAAATTTCACCAAAAAATTTATACATTAAACAACACACTGAAGAACAACAAATAGGACAAAGGAGAAATCACAATAAAAATTAAAAATGCTTAAGGACAAATGAAAACAAAAACACAGCATAAAGACACAGTATGCAGGAATATCAGTGCTCAAAAGGAAATTGATAGCTGTAAATGTACACATCAAAAAACAAGAAATCAGTACTATAATATTCTATTTGAAGGAACTAGAGAAAGAAGTGGAGAAGGCAATGGCACCCCACTCCAGTACTCTTGCCTGGAAAATCCCATGGACGGAGGAGCCTGGTGGACTGCAGTCCATGGGGTCACGAAGAGCCAGACATGACTGAGTGACTTCACTTTCACTTTTCACTTTCATGCATTGGAGAAGGAAATGGCAACCCACTCCAGTGTTCTTGCCTGGAGAATCCCAGGGTCGGGGGAGCCGGGTGGGCTGCCGTCTATGGGGTCACACAGAGTCGGACACGACTGAAGCAACTTAGCAGCAGCAGCAGCAGAGAAAGAAGAGGGAACCAAACCAAAGCTGGCAAAATAAAGGAAATAATAAAGATTAGAGCAGAACTAAACAGAAGAGAAATTACAAAACAATAAAATCAATGAAATCGAAAGCTGGTTCTTTGAAAAGATGAACAAATATTACAAACTTTTATCTAGACTGAAGTTAAAAAGAGAAAACATCACATAATTAAAATCAGAAATGAAATTCTGGACATTACTATTAATCTTCAGAGATAAAAAAGAATTCTAAAAGAATACTATAAACTGTTTTGTTCTAACACATTGGATAAACTAAAAGAAATGAGCAAATTCCTTGATTCATACACATTACCTAAACTGATTAAAGAAGAAATAGAAAATTTAAACAGACTTGTAACCATTAGAGATCGAAACAGTAATCAAAATTTCCCAACAAATAAAAGCCCTGAACCGGATGGCTTCACTGGTGAATTCAACTAAGCATTTAAAGAATAATACCAATCACTTTACTGGCCTCCTGAAAATCTATATGCAGGTCAAGAAGTAACAGAATGGTACATAGAACAACAGACTTGTTTCAAATTGGGAAAAGGGTAACTCAAGGCTATATATTGTCACCTTGCTTATTTAACTTACACGCAGAGAACATCATGAAAATGCCAGGCTGGATGAAGCACAGGCTAGAATCAAGATTGCCAGGGGAAATATCAGTGGCCTCAGATATGGAGATGACACCACCCTTATGGCACAAAGCGAGGAAGAACTAAAGAGCCTCTTGATGAAATTGAAAGATGAGAGTGAAAAACCTGGCATAAGTCTCAACATTCAAAAAACTAAGATCATGGCATCTGGTTTCATCACTTCATGGCAAATAGATGGGGAAACAATGGAAACAGTGACAGACTTTATTTGGGGGGGCTCCAAAATCACTTCAGATGGTTACTACAGCCATGAAAATAAAAGATGCTTGCTCCTTGGAAGAAAAGCTATGGCGACCTAGACAGCATATTAAAAAACAGAGACATTACTTTGCCGACAGAGTTCTGTCTAGTCAAAGCTATGGTTTTTCCAGTAGTAATGTATGGATGTGAGAGTTGGACCATAAAGAAAGCTGAGCGCCAAAGAATTGATGGTTTTGAACCATGGTGTTGGAGAAGACTATTGAGATTCCCTTGGACTGCAAGGAATCCAACCAGTTAATCCTAAAGAAAATCAGTCCTGAATATTCATTGCAAGGACTGATGGTGAAGCTGAAACTTTGGCCACCTGACGTGAAGAACTGACTCATTGGAAAGACCCTGATGCTGGGAAAGTTGAAGGCAGGAAGAGAAGGGGAAAACAGAGGATGTGATGGTTGGATGGCATCACTGTCTCGATGTACATGAGTTTGAACAAGCTTCAGGAGTTGGTGATTGACAACGAAGCCTGGCTTGTTGCAATCCATGGGGTCGCAAAGAGTAGGACACGACTGAGTGACTGAACTGACTGACATTTTCTTGTAAGAGTTCTATTGCTTAATCTCTTACATTTAGGACTTTGATCTATTTTGAGTTAATTTATGTATATGACCTGAGATAGGAGTCCAAATTCATTATTTTGCACGTGGCTATCTAATTGTTCTAGTGAAATTTGTTGAAGAGACTATGATTACCCCCACGGAGTTGTCTTGACATCATTGTCAAAAGTCAGTTAACCACAAATGTATGTCCTATTCATTTATAGAAACTATAATAGTTCACCTGGTTATTCACCTATATCCTTTATAAGAAATAGTAAACATTAAAAATTGTATTTAATTTTATGGGTCTTTATGCTATTAATGTTAATATATATAATGTTTATATATACATAGATATATATAATCTTAATAATATAGCACCAGTAGCCACAATGATATCAGTAATAGTAGCAGTTACCATATATCAGGTATAATCATGTAGCCAGTTAAAAGTTCACCAAACTGCCCTGTCAGTCAATCTTTATTTATCTATGTAGACCAAGAGACCAAAAAAGTTTTTGTTAGTGTCCTACCATTGGCCAGATAATCATTAATCTCCTTTCTCCCAATGCATAAGGCCAGTTTCACTGCATAAAAGTAGCACAGTTGATCAACCAGAAATGTTTGTGTTCCAGGTGTTACTTTGATGGTTGTCCTGATTATCACTTCCTTTCCTAAATTTTCATACACCAGTTTTTGCATAGTCTGTCCCAGAATCTTGCTTCAAGTCAAAATTAAGATGTTTTATCCCTCATTTTCAATATGTGCTCATTTCTCTTTTTGGAAAAATTAGGCATTTTCCTATTATCTACCCTTCATAATTTCTCCAACTTTTCAGGATCATTAGTTAATGGTTGTATTTGAAATTCAGCATGGAAAAAAGAATTTTGAAAGCATCACTGAAGTATTTGTGACATGCTCAATAAAGTTTGCTTGGGGGCAGAAAAATCCTCTTATTTTATGATGTCTTTTTCTGTGGGTTACCCTGAGTAGAATTTCTAGATCATGACAAATCTACAGGCCCTAGAGAATGGAACTGCTACTCACATGAGTTCTGTGATTCTCTAAGGAAAGTCTAAAGACACAAAAGAGATAACACACTAGGTGACCTTGAGTAAATTATTTCCACCTCTCTAGACTTTGCTTTCCCTAACTTAAAAATGAGGGGATAAGTTAAGGAAATTGTGAAGGTCTTTTCAGTTCTGAGACTGGATTTGTCTATATAGTTACTTACAGGACTCAAGAAGAGCTTGAGGATGGAAAGATACTTATAAAATAGGTAGAGAAAAGTTACTGATCCCTTTACCCTCCCTTATGGCACAAAGCGAGGAAGAACTAAAGAGCCTCTTGATGAAATTGAAAGATGAGAGTGAAAAACCTGGCATAAGTCTCAACATTCAAAAAACTAAGATCATGGCATCTGGTTTCATCACTTCATGGCAAATAGATGGGGAAACAATGGAAACAGTGACAGACTTTATTTGGGGGGGCTCCAAAATCACTTCAGATGGTTACTACAGCCATGAAAATAAAAGATGCTTGCTCCTTGGAAGAAAAGCTATGGCGACCTAGACAGCATATTAAAAAACAGAGACATTACTTTGCCGACAGAGTTCTGTCTAGTCAAAGCTATGGTTTTTCCAGTAGTAATGTATGGATGTGAGAGTTGGACCATAAAGAAAGCTGAGCGCCAAAGAATTGATGGTTTTGAACCATGGTGTTGGAGAAGACTATTGAGATTCCCTTGGACTGCAAGGAATCCAACCAGTTAATCCTAAAGAAAATCAGTCCTGAATATTCATTGCAAGGACTGATGGTGAAGCTGAAACTTTGGCCACCTGACGTGAAGAACTGACTCATTGGAAAGACCCTGATGCTGGGAAAGTTGAAGGCAGGAAGAGAAGGGGAAAACAGAGGATGTGATGGTTGGATGGCATCACTGTCTCGATGTACATGAGTTTGAACAAGCTTCAGGAGTTGGTGATTGACAACGAAGCCTGGCTTGTTGCAATCCATGGGGTCGCAAAGAGTAGGACACGACTGAGTGACTGAACTGACTGACATTTTCTTGTAAGAGTTCTATTGCTTAATCTCTTACATTTAGGACTTTGATCTATTTTGAGTTAATTTATGTATATGACCTGAGATAGGAGTCCAAATTCATTATTTTGCACGTGGCTATCTAATTGTTCTAGTGAAATTTGTTGAAGAGACTATGATTACCCCCACGGAGTTGTCTTGACATCATTGTCAAAAGTCAGTTAACCACAAATGTATGTCCTATTCATTTATAGAAACTATAATAGTTCACCTGGTTATTCACCTATATCCTTTATAAGAAATAGTAAACATTAAAAATTGTATTTAATTTTATGGGTCTTTATGCTATTAATGTTAATATATATAATGTTTATATATACATAGATATATATAATCTTAATAATATAGCACCAGTAGCCACAATGATATCAGTAATAGTAGCAGTTACCATATATCAGGTATAATCATGTAGCCAGTTAAAAGTTCACCAAACTGCCCTGTCAGTCAATCTTTATTTATCTATGTAGACCAAGAGACCAAAAAAGTTTTTGTTAGTGTCCTACCATTGGCCAGATAATCATTAATCTCCTTTCTCCCAATGCATAAGGCCAGTTTCACTGCATAAAAGTAGCACAGTTGATCAACCAGAAATGTTTGTGTTCCAGGTGTTACTTTGATGGTTGTCCTGATTATCACTTCCTTTCCTAAATTTTCATACACCAGTTTTTGCATAGTCTGTCCCAGAATCTTGCTTCAAGTCAAAATTAAGATGTTTTATCCCTCATTTTCAATATGTGCTCATTTCTCTTTTTGGAAAAATTAGGCATTTTCCTATTATCTACCCTTCATAATTTCTCCAACTTTTCAGGATCATTAGTTAATGGTTGTATTTGAAATTCAGCATGGAAAAAAGAATTTTGAAAGCATCACTGAAGTATTTGTGACATGCTCAATAAAGTTTGCTTGGGGGCAGAAAAATCCTCTTATTTTATGATGTCTTTTTCTGTGGGTTACCCTGAGTAGAATTTCTAGATCATGACAAATCTACAGGCCCTAGAGAATGGAACTGCTACTCACATGAGTTCTGTGATTCTCTAAGGAAAGTCTAAAGACACAAAAGAGATAACACACTAGGTGACCTTGAGTAAATTATTTCCACCTCTCTAGACTTTGCTTTCCCTAACTTAAAAATGAGGGGATAAGTTAAGGAAATTGTGAAGGTCTTTTCAGTTCTGAGACTGGATTTGTCTATATAGTTACTTACAGGACTCAAGAAGAGCTTGAGGATGGAAAGATACTTATAAAATAGGTAGAGAAAAGTTACTGATCCCTTTACCCAGGGTGGGGGGGGGTGGGGGGGAAGAATCTTGCCTTTTCCCTCACACTCTCTCTACTACCAAGGTATTTTTGAGGGGGCTGTGCTGGGTCTTTGTTGCTAGTCATGGGCTTCCTCTAGTTGCAGCAAGTGGGGGCTACTCTCTAGTTGCAGTGCAAGGGATTCTTATTTTGATGTCTTCTCTTTTTGTGGAGTATGGGCTCTAGGGCATGCAGGCTTCAGTAGTTGTGGCACATGGGCTTAGTTGTTTTGCAGCATGTGGAATTCTCCCAGACCAGGGATTGAAAGGACATCCCTTGCATAGGCAGGTGGATTCTTAACCACTGGACCACCATGTAAGTCCACCAATGTATTCTTGACTCCAAAATAAACATACACCAACAAGGCTTAGAGGAAGGCAGGCTGGCAGGAACATAGAAGTCTCTAACCTCTGGGATATTTCTGTTGCTTGGCTCCCAGGGTCCTAGAACAGAAAATCTCTCAGGAGAAAAGGCAGACAGGACTGTACAGTGCAGTGCCTCTTTCTCCTCCCCTTCAAGGAGAGATGATAATCCCCACTAGCAGGATGGAATTTGGGTACAGGGGTGCATTAGAGAGCACAAATCCTATATAGAATATTTAAAACAAATCCATGAAAAACAATTATAAAGCAATAGCTAGTGGTTCTGAGGGGCCTCCCTGGTAGCTCAGCTGGTAAGGAATCTGCCTGCAATGCAGGAGACTCCAGTTCAATTCCTGCATTGGAAAGATCCCCTGGATAAGAGATAGGCCACACACTCCAATATTCTTGGGCTTCCCTGGTGGCTCAGATGATGAAGAATTGGCCTACAATGAGGGAGACCTGGGTTGGATCCCTGGGTTGGCAAGATTCCCTGGAGGAGGGCATGACAACCCACTTCAGTATTCTTGCCTGGAGAATCTCCATGGACAAAGGAGCCTGGAGGGCTACAGTCCATGGGGTCGCAAAGAGTCAGACATGACTGAGTGACTAAGCACATAACAGCACAGCATTAGTTCCAGAGTAGTCCATTAGTTCCAGAGTTAGTCCACTAAGCACTAACAAGAAAACAGCCTGGAGTCAGCTTGATGGCCCAAAATAACAACATTTCTGCAAGGGATGAAACAGCAACACTAATTCAGAAGTCTGTCCTGTTAAGAAGATTCAGTCTCCCAGCAGCTAGGACGTTGGGGACTAAGACATCCTGGAAATTAGCAGAGGGTAGGATAAAGAGGGAGTTGGTGGAGGTGTGTAAAGAACAAAGTATTTGGGAACAATACGGGATGACAAGTAGACAATAGTGGGAAGGGAAAGAAAACTCATTATGATTATATTCTATACATATGATTCTATACTAGGTATTTTGTGGGTATTGTTTCCCCTATCACTCATAACATATTCAGAAGTAATTATCAGACCCCTGTTACTAACATAGAAGCTGAAGAACAAGCTGTGAAATGACTTGACCAAGGTCAGACAAATATGTGTGAAGTTAAGATTCAAAGTCAAATATACCTGCCTCCAAAAAGTTTCTTTCACTACATCAACTTGTTCTTTATCTTTTTAAAATCATAGTCACTTGCTTCCACACTGACTCTCCATTTCTCTTTCACTGATTGATTCATTTTTTGTTTCAGTCATCTATGTAGCAAGCATGCCTTGAGATCCTATTACTTAGTGGGTATATTCCAGGCACTGTGAACAGAAATAGGGCTTTCATCTAGTACTACCCCATGAGGAGCTCCCAGATAGTGGAGGATTCCAGAGGTAAGTAAAAGAACTTTAATATGACATAGTCTGTGCTACAGTAAGAGGATTTAAGAGAAAACATGTTGGTATGGGCTCCTCCAGAGAAGTTGATGAGTGTACAGAGTCTTCTGGGATTGAAGTAAGTTCACCAGTTGAGAAAGGGGCAAGAGCACATAAAACATTACTATAGTGTGAAAGAATGTAGTGAATTCATGGGCAACAAATTGTTTGATAGGCTTAGAGCCTAGAGTACAAGAAGATGGGGAAGTAGGGGATGAGGCTGCAGAAGCAAACCTTGGTCCAGATTATGGGAGGTTTAAGTACAATTCTTTTATTTAGTCAATAAATATTCATTAAATACTTACTACACATTAGGTTGAAACAGAGCAAGACACTGTGGGGCCTTTCCAGGTGTAAGTTTCTCTGAGTTCCCTGCTTAACTTTACTCTCACAGGCCTTCTCTCAGTTCCAATTAGAAATTTTAATTAGTTAACAATTACAGAAGTGAGAAAATGCAGAAACTAAGGAAAACATTTAAGCAAGACAAAACAATAAGTTTAGTCATAAAAAAATGAAAGGCCCTTAGTTACTCCTCAAGGACTATAGATAATATCCTGTACATATCTTTGAATAATTACATAGAAACTATGCCCCCCACACACACACTAGGTGGATTAAATTGACTGCATACTAATTATAAACACATAGATCACAGGCTGGTGAAAGCAATAAAATTGATAATTGAGATTCTTATATTACCCTGTTACCTCACCACCAATCAATCAGAAGGATGTCCGCAAACTTATCATTAACCAGTGACTCTCACACCTGATGTTGCCTTTAAAAACCTCTGCATGTAAACCAAAGGGGAGTTCAAGGTTTTTGAGCATTAGCTGCTCATTCTCCTTGCTTGCTGCTGCTGCTGCTGCTAAGTCACTTCAGTCGTGTCTGACTCTGTGTGACCCCATAGACGGCAGCCCACCAGGCTCCTCTGTCCATGGGATTCTCTAGGCAAGAATACAGGAGTGGGTTGCCATTTCCTTCTCCATCTCCTTGCCTGGTACCCTGTAAATAAACTCTAGACTGTCCTTCACCTCAACCCAGTGTCAGTACATTGGCTTTGCTGCATGTGAGATAAGTGAACCCAAGTTCAGTTTGTTAAAGGTGTGGGTGACAATAAAAGGAGCAGTGTCCTGAGTGAGAATCTTGCCATAACACATCTGTCTCTGGTTGGTGGAGCCTCTCTGATTCTGTACAGCAGCTGCCTGAGCACCTTTGCCTCAGGGACAGCCTTGAGCACCTGCCTCACACTGGGCATCACTGGCTTACAACCCTTTAGAGTGTGTGTTAAAGGAAACAAGGGGAAAACAAGATAACAGAGGAGTAGATGGACATGGAGTACATCTCTCTTCACCAATGCATCAAGAATACAACTTCAGACACAGAAGTACTTGCAGAACACCAGCTGAGAGCAGGCAGGAGTACCTGACCACCAGAAAAGAATATGTAGAATCACACAAAACTCGGTAGGATGAAGGAAGTAAGGAGAAAAAGAAGAGAGTTAGTAGGACTGGACCTGTCCTTGGCAGGTGGGGGAACTGAAGCAGGGGTCTGATACCCACACTGGGGCAATTGCTTGGACAGAAGAGAAACATTTGAGGCAGACAGTGAGGCAGCTGATCTGTGACAATCTAAATGGGATGAGAATCACACAGACAATACTTGCTGCAGCCATACATACCCCAGACAGAGATGGGGGTCCCCAAGAAGGCACAGCAACTGGGAGCTGGAGTGTAGGGATTATGGAGCAATCCCAGGGCAAGATCTGCTGTTAACTGCAAGGAAACACCCAAGGTGCCAAGAGGGAGGAGTTTGTGGTGGGAACTGTCTGTGGAGGAAAACAAGGCAGCCATGGAGTCAAGGTGATACCACTGAGTCATGCATATGGGGTGGAGCCATCACCATAGCCTCTCTCTCCCCACACATGAGCACTAGCAGCTGAGCAATAGAGAGGCTGGCCTTTAAAGCTCCTGAGACACCAAACAACAGAGAGGAAACCCAGCCAGGTGAGCCCTTTTAGTGCCTTATGCACCCAAACACCAGAGTAGAACCCCAGCCAGGAGGGCACCTTTATGTATCTGATGCACTGCACAACAGAGAAGGATCCCATCCAGGGGAGCCCTCTGTATGTAAATGGGCAGAGTAACAGAGAAGGACTAGCCAGAGGCTAGAAAAACACTCCTATAGGCCATAGCTCCTGTAGCCGAGGCAGTCCGTGTGTCTGCACACTTGGCATTGCCAGGGTCCCCAAGAACCAAACAGTTATGCCACCTTCATGCTCAAGGCATGAGCATGAGAATGCAGCAGGGCTGCCTCAGGCTAGAAAAAGTCCTAATACCACCACATCTCCTGTGACAATAGTGCCATATCTCCTGTGATGTAGCTGGCATGGCCAGAGTTCCCATGATCCAAACAACTGCACCACTTCCATGCATGATCCCCACTGGGACAGAGATGTCAGAAGCTAGAAAAAGCCCTGCATCTGTGCACATGGGGTCACTTTGGTCGTGTCCAACTCTTTGTGAATCTGTGGACTGTGGCCTGCCAGGCTTCTCTGTCTGGGTGATTCTCCAGGCAAGACTACCAAAGGGGGATGCCTTACCCTTCTGAGTGAAGTGAGTGAAGTCGCTCAGTCGTATGTGACTCTCTGCGACCCCATGGACTGTAGCCTACCAGGTTCCTCCATCCATGGGATTTTCCAGGCAAGAATACCAGGAGATCTTCCCGACCCAGGGATTGAACCCAGGTCTCCCGCATTGTAGGCAGACTCTACCATCTGAGCCACGTGGAAGCTCAGGAGGGGGATGCCTTACCCTTCTATAGCACCATATATCCTGCTACCCTAGTTGCCAGCTCCCCTGAGTACATGCTGTTCCCAGGGCTCCTGCAACCCAAGCAGCTGTGCCACCCCCACACGTGGACTTCACTAGGGCAGACACAAGTACTGCAGGGCATCCTCAGGAGCAAACACCTGTGGATAGTCCATATGCAGAGGTAGAGATAAAACCACAGTTGAAACTCAGGGGCAGAGTGGCTAAGGAAGAGGATCCAAAACCTTTCCAGAAGCTGCGGATCAAATCCACCTGATCAACTAGGCAGACCCCATGTCCATGGAGCATATAAAAGGACAGTGAGAGCTTCTACGAAAGAAAACGCACTGGTTCTGTGAGCAGGACCAGATTAGAGTCCAAGCTGTCCCCACAGCAGGTCCAGAGACCATCCCAGTGATAGAGGGCATCCTAGGGAGGCAAGGTAGACTGTGACTCCCAGCGAGGAAAAGGACACTGACAGCAGAGACTCAAAAAAAAAAATTTATTATTCTTATATTTTGACTTCATTTGCAGTTGCTTCTGGGTTTTTTTTTTTTTTTTCTTTCTTTGTTTTTCCTTCCCCCCTCCCCCGCTGTTGCAGTTGATTTTTTAGTACTGTTAAATCTATTTAAACTTTTGAGAATTTTTAAAATCACACTTTATTTCTGTTATATGCTTCTGCATTTACATTGGCCTTTTGCAGTTCTGTGGGGTTGTCCTTTTTTCTCTCTTTTTAAATTTTAATAGCCAAAGCAATCTTGAGAAAGAAGAATGGAACTGGAGGATTCAACCTGCCTGACTTCAGGCTCTGCTACAAAGCCACAGTCATCAAGACAGTATGATACTGGCACAAAGACAGAAATATAGATCAATGGAACAAAATAGAAAGCCCAGAGATAAATCCATGCACCTATGGACACCTTATCTTTGACAAAGGAGGCAAGAACATACAATGGAGAAAAGACAATCTCTTTAACAAGTGGTGCTGGGAAAACTGGTCAACCACTAGTCAAAACCAATACAGTATAGTATGGTACTGGCACAAAGACAGAAATATAGATCAATGGAACAAAATAGAAAGCCCAGAGATAAATCCACACACATATGGACACCTTATCTTTGACAAAGGAGGCAAGAACATACAATGGAGAAAAGACAATCTCTTTAACAAGTGGTGCTGGGAAAACTGGTCAACCACTAGTCAAAACCAATACAGTATTGTAAAGTAAAATTTAAAAAAAATAAAAATAGATTAAAAAAAGAATGTTAAAAAAAAAGAATGAAACTAGAACACTTTCTAACACCATACACAAAAATCAATTCAAAATGGATTAAAGATCTAAACGTAAGACCAGAAACTATAAAACTCCTAGAGGAGAACATAGGCAAAACACACTCATCACAGCAGGATCCTCTATGACTCACCTCCCAGAATATTGGAAATAAAAGCAAAAATAAACAAATGGGACCTAATTAAACTTAAAAGCTTCTGCACAACAAAGGAAACTCTAAGCAAGGTGAAAAGACAGCCTTCAGAATGAAAGAAAATAATAGCAAATGAAGCAACTGACAAACATAACATAGGCAAAACACTTTCCGACATAAATCAAAGCAGGATCCTCTATGATCCACCTCCCAGAATACAGGAAATAAAAGCAAAAATAAACAAATGGGACCTAATTAAACTTAAAAGCTTCTGCACAACAAAGGAAACTCTAAGCAAGGTGAAAAGACAGCCTTCAGAATGAAAGAAAATAATAGCAAATGAAGCAACTGACAAACAACTAATTTAAAAAATATACAAACAACTCCTACAGCTCAAGTCCAGAAAAATAAATGACCCAAACAAAAAATGGGCCAAAGAACTAAATAGACAGTTCTACAAAGCAGATATATAGATGGCTAACAAACACATGAAAAGATGCTCAACATCACTCATTATCAGAGAAATGCAAATAAAGACCACAATGAGGTACCATTTCACACCAGTCAGAATGGCTGCGATCCAAAAGTCTACAAGCAATAAATGCTGGAGAGGGTGTGGAGAAAAGGGAACCCTCTTCCACTGTTGGTGGGAATGCAAACTAGTACAGCCACTATGGAGAACAGTGTGGAGATTCCTTAAAAAACTGGAAATATTACTACCTTAAGACGAGCAATCCCACTGCTGGGCATACTCACTGAGGAAACCAGAATCGAAAGACACATGTATGCCAATGTTCATCACAGCACTGTTTATAATAGCCAGGACATGGAAACAACCTAGATGTCCATCAGTAGATGAATGTATAAGAAAGCTGTGATACATATACACAATGGAGTATTACTCAGCTATTAAAAAGATTATACTTGAATCAGTTCTAATGATGTGGATGAAACTGGAGCCTATTATACAGAGTGAAGTAAGCCAGAAAGAAACACACCAATACAGTATACTAACGCATATGGTGAAAGTGGAGAGTGAAAAAGTTGGCTTAAAGCTCAACATTCAGAAAACGAATATCATGGCATTTGGAACGGACTTTTGGACTCTGTGGGAGAGGGAGAGGGTGGGATGATTTGGGAGAATGGCATTGAAACATGTATAATATCATATAAGTAACAAATCGCCAGTCCAGGTTCGATGCAGGATACAGGATGCTTGGGGCTGGTGCACTGGGATGACCCAGAGGGATGGTACGGGGAGGGAGGTGGGAGGGGTTTCAGGATGGGGAACACTTGTACACCTGTGGTGGATTCATGCTGATGTATGGCAAAACCAATACAATATTGTAAAGTAATTAGCCTCCAATTAAAATAAATAAATTTAAATTTAAAATAAAATTTAGTTTGCTATAATTTTTTCTGCATTTATTCCTTTGTTTGCTTTTCCTACCATTCTTTTCCCATTTTAGTTAATCTTTAATATATATAAATCTTCTTTATCTATCTCTATTCAGATTGTGTTTCCATTCTTCCTTTTCTTTCTTTTTATCACCATATTTGTTTGTTTTTATTGCTTTATTCCCCAGTTGGCACCTTCCTTTAGTTTTGTTTCCCAGTTTGTGCTTTAGTTAGTTCTGTTTTTAACTGATGTATATAATTTTTTGTTTCCTTTGTTTGCTTGGTCAGTATATTGTACTTCATTTTTGGGGGAGCTGTTTTGGTCTTGTTTATGGGTGTATATGTATGTGTGTATTCTCCATTATTTCAGTTATTATTTGCCTGATTTTGTAATTGCTATTTGTCTTGGGTGCATCTTTGGTTTTTAGTTTTTGTGTATTTGCTTTAATCCAATTTAATGCCATAACAAACCACCGTTGGAATCTCTGTTCCCCAGCCAGAGGTCAAGCCCTGAGACTTTGGAGTGGGAGCACTGATTCCAAGACCCTAGGCTACCAAAGAACTCCTAACACTAAGGAGAATCAAATAGTGAGAACTCCCACAAAGCCAACCACTTGTATACAGACCCAGTATCACCCAACTTCCAGTAGCACCCTGTGCAGGACACCTCATCCAAGCAATAAGCAAGACAAAAATAGAAACTTAATCATCAGCATATAGGATTACCACCTAACTCAGCCCTGCTCATCAGAGGAAACAATAAAATCTCACCTCCTCCCACCAGAATGCAAGCACAACTCATGCCCTACATGAAGCTTACACAAACCACTGGACTAACCATACAATGGCAGAAACCAAAAAGGAGAAAGAATTCAACCTCAAAGCCAGGGAAAAGGAGACATCAAACACCTAAGTTAAAAAAAAAAAAGTCAGAGAAATACTGTGCAAATGAAGGAACAACCTAGAAACACACAAGTCCAAATAAATAAAGAGGAAATATGAAACCTTCCTGAAAAATAATTTAGAATAATGATAGTATAAAGTTGATCCAAGAGCAGAAGAAGATAGTGGAGGAATAAGACAGGAGATCACCAGTCTCTGCACAAGCACATCAAAAACTCATCAAGATATGGAACAACTCCTACAAAGCAACTTCTAGGCAACAGCAGAAGACCCCAGGCCACCAGGGAGGCAGGCTAAGCTCGCTGGAATGAGGTAGGAGAGAGAATGGAGACATAAATAAAGGAAAAGATGGAGAACTTCTGGAAGGGAGCTTGTGCCCCAAGGGAGAGAAGCAGTCCTGAAGCAGGAAGAGTTCCCCTGCCCTGGGAAGCTCCCTCGCTGGTGGCCCCAAGGGGGAGCTGAAGAATCTCAGGAAACAGGGCAAAACAGGGACTTAGAAGGCAGAAAACAGAGAAAGTTGCACTTAGCCCATAAACAGCTCACGGACTGTGGCCCCAACCAGATGGCAGGCTCAGGGAACCAAAAGAAGCCCACAGAAGTCCCACAGCACAGAGGGCAGGCCCAGCGTGCTGATAGAAAGGCAGCATACAAACCTCTCCAGTGCACACAAATCACAGGGTGCAGAGGCTGGGCTGGGGAGATGAAAGAAGAACACACAAGCCCCACAATGTAGAGAGCAGGCCAATGAGCTGAAGCAAGTGCACACAAGCCCTGACATAGAGGGCGGGCCTGGTGAGCCAAGACAATTGCACACAAGCTCCACCACACAAGCTCAGGAGGCTGAGGGAAGCCCACACAAGCCTCTGCAGAGGGCATGGTCAGGGAGCTGGGGAAAGATCCACATAAGCCCCTACCAAGCAAGCTTTGGCCTGCAGTGTAGGGCAGAACTGGGGAACAGAAGCACTGGCAAAGATTCCAGGGACAAGTTCAGGGCTAGTGGCAGTGAAGATATGCTAAGAGGTCCACTTCAACATGGCTGCAAAAATAGAGGCTGCAACGTGGCTGCATGTCTAATCCTGCCAAAGACAAAAGGACTGCCCAAAGACATACTGAACCCATAGACACCCCCAAACTTACTACTGGACACTGCATTGCCCTTTAGAGAGATGTGTGTGTGTGTGCACGCGTGCGTATGTGTTAGTCACTCAGTTGTGTCCGACTCTTTGTGACCCCATAGACTGTAGCCCTGCATGTTTCTTTGTCCATGGGATTCTCCAGGCAAGAATACTGGAGTGGGTTGCCATTTCCTTCTCCAATTAGAGAGATGAGATCCAGCTGTATCAACCAGAACACAAGTACAAGCTCCCCCAAACAGGAAAACATCACAAGACACTATTCCAATCTCATCCATGGGGGCAGCCTCCATAACCAAGAAGAACTACAAACTTGAGAAATTTTCTTCCTTATAAATGACAATGTTAATTCCCCTTACATATTTCTACCTTCACATTAGGCTTTTGCAGTGCTGTAGTGTTTTTCTCGCTAAAAAAATTCATTTCAAGACTTTTTAAAAATTTCTTTTTCACCATTTTTTTTTTTTTTGGTGTGTGATTTTTCTGATTGTGTTTTTTATATATTCAGCTGCTTTTCTTATAGTTGTTTACTGGCAGTGGCCATTCCTGAATATATATAAATCTTTTTCACATATGTCTATTTATCTTTGCTTCTCTGTTTTTTCTTTTCTCTTCTTTTACTTTTTTTAAAAAAATTATTTTTTTGTTGAAGAATAATTGCTTTATAGAATGTTGCTGTTTTCTGTCAAACCTCAACATGAATCAGCCATCAGTTCAGTTCAGTTCAGTCGCTCAGTCGTGTCCAACTCTTTGTGATCCCATGAATCACTGCATGCCAGGCCTCCCTGTCCATCACTAACTCCTGGAGTTCACTCAGACTCACGTCCATTGGGTCAGTGATGCCATCCAGCCATCTCATCCTCTGTCATCCCCTTCTCCTCCTGCCCCCAATCCCTCCCAGTCCATAGGTATACATATATCTCCTCCTTTTTGAAACTCCTTCCCATCTCCCTCCCCTTTCCACCCCTCTAGATTGATACAGAGCCCCTTTTTGAGTTTCTTGAGCCATGCAGAAATTTCCCATTGATTATCTATTTTACATATGGTAATATGTTTTCATGTTACTATTTCCATACATCTCACCCACTGCTCCCTTCTCCCCATGTCCATAAGTCTGTTCTATATGTCTGTTTCTCCATTGCTGCCCTGTAAATAAATTCTTCAGTGCCATTTTTCTAGATTATATATATATATGTTAGGATATGGTATTATCTTTCACTTTATGACTCACTTCACTCTGTATAACAGATTCTAGGTTCATACATCTCATTAGAACTGACACAAATACATTCCTTTTTATGGCTGAATAATATTCTATTGTGTATATGTACCACACATCTTTATCTATTCATCTGTCAAAGGACATTTAGGTTGCTTCCATGCTATACCTATTGTAAATAGTGCTGCAATGAACAGCAGGATACATGTGTCTCCTTCAATTTTGGTTTCCTCAGGGTATATGCCTAGGAGTGGGATTGCTGGGTCACACGGTGGTTTTCTTTTTTTCTTTTTTAATTTTAATTTTTACTTTTTTTACTTTACAATACTGTATTGGTTTTGCCATACATTGACATGAATCTGCCACAAGTGTACACGTGTTCCCAATCCTGAACCCCCTTCCCACCTCCCACCCCATACCATCTCTCTGGATCATCCCCGTGCACCAGCCCCAAGCATCCTGTATCCTGTATCGAACATAGGCTGGTGCTTCGTTCTTACATGTTAGTATACATGTTTCAATGCCATTCTCCCAAATCATCCCACCCTCTCCCTCTCCCACAGAGTCCAAAAGTCCGTTCCATACATCTGTGTCTCTTTTGCTGTCTCGCATACAGGGTCATCATTGCCATCTTTCTAAATTCCATATATATGTGTCAGTATACTGTATTGGTGTTTTTCTTTCTGGCTTACTTCACTCTGTATAATAGGTTCCAGTTTCATCCATCTCATTAGAACTGATTCAAATGAATTCTTTTTAATGGCTGAGTAATACTCCATTGTGTATATGTACCACAGCTTTCTTATCCATTCATCTGCTGATGGACATCTAGGTTGTTTCCATGTCCTGGCTATTATAAACAGTGCTGCAATGAACATTGGGGTACATGTGTCTCTTTCAATTCTGGTTTCCTCGGTGTGTATGCCCAGCAGTGGGATTGCTGGGTCATAAGGCAGTTCTATTTGCAGTTTTTTAAGGAATCTCCACACTGTTCTCCATAGTGGCTGTACTAGTTTGCATTCCCACCAACAGTGTAAGAGGGTTCCCTTTTCTCCACACCCTCTCCAGCATTTATTGCTTGTAGACTTTTGGATCGCAGCCATTCTGACTGGTGTGAAATGGTACCTCATTGTGGTCTTGATTTGCATTTCTCTGATAATGAGTGATGTTGAGCATCTTTTCATGTGTTTGTTAGCCATCCGTATGTCTTCTTTGGAGAAATGTCTGTTTAGTTCTTTGGCCCATTTTTTGATTGGGTCGTTTATTTTTCTGGAGTTGAGCTGCATAAGTTGCTTGTATATTTTTGAGATTAGTTGTTTGTCAGTTGCTTCATTTGCTATTGTTTTCTCCCATTCAGAAGGCTGTCTTTTTACCTTGCTTATAGTTTCCTTTGTTGTGCAGAAGCTTTTAATTTTAATTAGATCCCATTTGTTTATTTTTGCTTTTATTTCCAGTATTCTGGGAGGTGGATCATAGAGGATCCTGCTGTGATTTATGTCGGAAAGTGTTTTGCCTATGTTCTCCTCTAGGAGTTTTATAGTTTCTGGTCTTACGTTTAGATCTTTAATCCATTTTGAGTTTATTTTTGTGTGTGGTGTTAGAAAGTGATCTAGTTTCATTCTTCTACAAGTGGTTGACCAGTTTTCCCAGCACCACTTGTTAAAGAGATTGTCTTTACTCCATTGTATATTCTTGCCTCCTTTGTCGAAGATAAGGTGTCCATAGGTGTGTGGATTTATCTCTGGGCTTTCTATTTTGTTCCATTGATCTATATTTCTGTCTTTGTGCCAGTACCATACTGTCTTGATGACTGTGGCTTTGTAGTAGAGCCTGAAGTCAGGCAGGTTGATTCCTCCAGTTCCATTCTTCTTTCTCAAGATTGCTTTGGCTATTCGAGGTTTTTTGTATTTCCATACAAATCTTGAAATTATTTGTTCTAGTTCTGTGAAAAATACCGCTGGTAGCTTGATAGGGATTGCATTGAATCTGTAGATTGCTTTGGGTAGTATACTCATTTTCACTATATTGATTCTTCCGATCCATGAACACGGTATATTTCTCCATCTATTAGTGTCCTCTTTGATTTCTTTCATCAGTGTTTTATAGTTTTCCATATATAGGTCTTTAGTTTCTTTAGGTAGATATATTCCTAAGTATTTTATTCTTTTCGTTGCAATGGTGAATGGAATTGTTTCCTTAATTTCTTTTTCTACTTTCTCATTATTAGTGTATAGGAATGCAAGGGATTTCTGTGTGTTGATTTTATATCCTGCAACTTTACTATATTCATTGATTAGCTCTAGTAATTTTCTGGTGGAGTCTTTAGGATTTTCTATGTAGAGGATCATGTCATCTGCAAACAGTGAGAGTTTTACTTCTTCTTTTCCAATTTGGATTCCTTTTATTTCTTTTTCTGCCCTGATTGCTGTGGCCAAAACTTCCAGAACTATGTTGAATAGTAGCGGTGAAAGTGGGCACCCTTGTCTTGTTCCTGACTTTAGGGGAAATGCTTTCAGTTTTTCACCATTGAGGATAATGTTTGCTGTGGGTTTGTCATATATAGCTTTTATTATGTTGAGGTATGTTCCTTCTATTCCTACTTTCTGGAGAGTTTTTATCATAAATGGATGTTGAATTTTGTCAAAGGCCTTCTCTGCATCTATTGAGATAATCATATGGCTTTTATTTTTCAATTTGTTAATGTGGTGAATTACATTGATTGATTTGCGGATATTGAAGAATCCTTGCATCCCTGGGATAAAGCCCACTTGGTCATGGTGTATGATCTTTTTAATGTGTTGTTGGATTCTGATTGCTAGAATTTTGTTAAGGATTTTTGCATCTATGTTCATCAGTGATATTGGCCTGTAGTTTTCTTTTTTGGTGACATCTTTGTCAGGTTTTGGTATTAGGGTGATGGTGGCCTCATAGAATGAGTTTGGAAGTTTACCTTCCTCTGCAATTTTCTGGAAGAGTCTCAGTAGGATAGGTGTTAGCTCTTCTCGAAATTTTTGGTAGAATTCAGCTGTGAAGCCGTCTGGACCTGGGCTTTTGTTTGCTGGAAGATTTCTGATTACAGTTTCAATTTCCGTGCTTGTGATGGGTCTGTTAAGATTTTCTATTTCTTCCTGGTTCAGTTTTGGAAGTTTGTATTTTTCTAAAAATTTGTCCATTTCTTCCACGTTGTCCAATTTATTGGCATATAATTGCTGATAGTAGTCTCTTATGATCCTTTGTATTTCTGTGTTGTCTGTTGTAATCTCTCCATTTTCATTTCTAATTTTATTGATTTGATTTTTCTCTCTTTGTTTCTTGATGAGTCTGGCTAATGGTTTGTCAATTTTATTTATTTTTTCAAAGAACCAGCTTTTGGCTTTGTTGATTTTTGCTATAGTCTCTTTTGTTTCTTTTGCATTTATTTCTGCCCTAATTTTTAAGATTTCTTTCCTTCTATTAGCTCTGGGGTTCTCCATTTCTTCCTTTTCTAGTTGCTTTAGGTGTAGAGTTAGGTTATTTATTTGACTTTTTTCTTGTTTCTTGAGGTATGCCTGTATTGATATGAACTTTCCTCTTCAGACTGCTTTGATAGTGTCCCACAGGTTTTGGGTTGTTGTGTTTTCATTTTCATTCGTTTCTATGCATATTTTGATTTCTTTTTTATTTCTTCTGTGATTTGTTGGTTATTCAGCAGCGTGTTGTTCAGCCTCCATATGTTGGAATTTTTAATAGCTTTTCCTCCTGTAATTGAGATCTAATCTTAATGCATTATGGTCAGAAAAGATGCTTGGCATGATTTTGATTTTTTTTTAAGTTTATCAAGGTTAGATTTGTGGCCCAGGATGTGATCTATCCTGCAGAAGGTTCCGTGAGCACTTGAGAAAAAGGTGAAATTCATTGTTTTGGGGTGAAATGTCCTATAGATATCAATTAGGTCTAATTGGTCTATTGTATCATTTAAAGTTTGTGTTTCTTTGTTAATTTTCTGTTTAGTTGATCTGTCCATAGATGTGAGTGGGGTATTAAAGTCTCCCACTATTATTGTGTTATTGTTAATTTCCCCTTTCATACTTGTTAGCATTTGTCTTACATATTGCGGTGCTCCTATGTTGGGTGCATATATATTTATAATTGTTATATCTTCTTCTTGGATTGATCCTTTGATCATTATGTAGTGGCCTTCTTTGTCTCTTTTCACAGCCTTTGTTTTAAAGTCTATTTTATCAGATATGAGTATTGCTACTCCTGCTTTCTTTTGGTCTCTATTTGTGTGGAATATCTTTTTCCTGCCCTTCACTTTCAGTCTGTATGTGTCCCTTGTTTTGAGGTGGGTCTCTTGCAGGCAGCATATATAGGGGTCTTGTTTTTGTATCCATTCAGCCAGTCTTTGCCTTTTGGTTGGAGCATTCAACCCATTTAAGTTTAAGGTAATTATTGATAAGTATGATCCCATTGCCATTTACTTTATTGTTTTGGGTTTGGTTTATATGCCCTTTTTGTGTTTCCTGTCACATGGTGGCTTTATTCCCAGTTTTCTAAGGAATCTTTATACCGTCTTCCATAGTGGTTGTATCAATTTACATTCCCATCAACAGTGCAAGAGTTCCATTTTCTTCAAACATTTTCCAGCATTTATTTTCTGTAGACCATTTTTCTTTTGAAATTAATTTTGTTATTTTAATTGGAGGCTAATTACTTTACAATATTGTAGTGGCTTTTGTCATACATTAACATGAATCAGCCATGGATATTTGTAGATTTTTTGATGAGGGCCATTCTGACTGGTGTGAGATGGTCTCTCATTGTAGCTTTGATTTCCATTTCTAAAAATGAGCAATGTTGAGCATCTTTTCATGTGTTTGTTAGCCATCTTTATGTCCTCTTTGGATAAAAGTCTGCTTAGGTTTTTTCCCCACTTTTTGATTGGGCTGTTTGTTTTTCTGGTATTGAGTTGTAGAAGCTCTTTTTATATTTTGGGAATTAATCCTTTGTCAATTGTTTCATTTGCTAATATTTTCTCCCATTTTGAGGATTGTCTTTTCACTTTGCTTATACTTTCCATTGCTGTGCAAAAACTTTTAAGTTTAATTAGGTCCCACTTGTTTACTTTGGTTTTTATTTCCATTACTCTAGGAGGTGGGTCATAGAGGATCTTGCTTTATGTCATCGAGTGTTCTGCCTATGTTTTCCTCTAAGACATTTATAAATTCTGGTCTTACATTGAAGTTTTTAATCCATTTTGAGTGTTTCTTTGTGTACGGTGTTAAGAAGTGTTCTAATTTCATTCTTTTACATGTAGCTGTCCAGTTTTTTCAGCACCATTCATTGAAGAGGCTGTCTTTGCCCCATTGTATATTCTTGCCTCCTTTGTCAAAAATAAGGTACCCATAGGTGCATGGGTTTATTTCTAGGCTTTCTGTCTTGTTCTATTGGTCTATGTTTCTGTTTTTGTGCCAGTCTCTTGATGACTGTAGCTTTGTAGCATAACCAGAAGTTAGGAAGCTTGATTCCTCCAGCTCCATTCTTCTTTCTCAAGACTGCTTTGGCTATTTGGGGTCTTTTGTGTTTCCATATGAATTGTGAAATATTTTGCTCTAGTTCTGTGGAAAGTACCATTGGCAATTTAATATGGATCTCATTAAACTGAAGTATAGTCATTTTCAGAATATTGATTCTTCCTACCCAGGAACAAAGAATATCTCACATCTGTGTATGTCATCTTTGATTTCTATCACTAGTGTCTTATAATTTTCTATGTACAGTTGTTTTGTCACCTTAGGTAAGTTTATTCCTAGATATTTAATTCTTTTTGTTGCAATAGTGAATGGGATTGATTCCTTAATTTCTCTTTCTGATTTTTCATTGTAAGAATATAGAAATGGAAGTGGTTTCTGTGTATTGAATTTGTATCCTACAACTTTTCTAAATTCACTGATTAGCTCTAGTAATTTTCTGATATTGCTTTAGGATTTTTTATGTACAGTATCATGTCACCTGCAAACAGTAAGAGCTTTACTTCTTCTTTTCCAATATGAATTTCTTTGGTTTCTTTTCCTTCTCCAATTGCTGTAGCTAGGACTTTCAGAATGATGTTGAATAATAGTGGTAAAAGTGGACACCCTTGTCTTGTTCCTGATTGTAGGGGGAATACTTTCAGTTTTTCACCATTGAGAATAATGTTTGCTGTAGGCTTATCATATATGGCCTTTACTATGTTGAGATAGGTTCCTTCTAGGCCCATTTGTTGAAGAATTTTAATTATAAATAGGTGCTGAATTTTGTCAAAGACTTTTTCTGCATCTATTGAGATGATCATATGTTTTCTACATTTCAATTTGTTAACATGGTGTATCACATTGATTGATTTCCATATATTGAAGAATCCTTGCATCCCTGGAATAAAACCAACTTGACCGTGGTGTATGAGCTTTTTAATGTGCTGCTAAATTCTGTTTACTAACATTTTGTTGAAGAATTTTGCATCTATGCTCATCAGTGATATTGGTCTGTAGTTTTTGTGTGTGTGTGTGTGTGTGTGTGTTGTCTTTGTCTGGATTGGTATCAGGGTGATGCTGGCCTCATAGAATGAGTTTGGAAGTGTTCCTTCCTATGCAATTTTTTGAAAAAGTTTTAGAAGGATAGGCATTAGCTTTCTCTAAATGTTTGATAGAATTCTCCTGTGAAGCCATCTGGTCCTGTGCTTTTGCTTTCTGGGAGATTTTTGATCACAGCTTCAATTTCAGTGCTTGTAACTGGGTTGTTCATAATTTTTATTTCTTCCTAGTTCAGTCTTGAAAGATTGAACTTTTCTAGGAATCTGTCCATTTCTTCCAGGTTATCTATTTTATTGCCATATAATTCTTCATAATAGCTTTTCAAAATCCTTTGTATTTCTTCACTGGCTGTTGTAACCTCTCCTTTTTCATTTCTAATATTGTTGATTTAATTCTTCTCTCTTTTTTTCTTGATGAGTCTGGCTAAGGGTTTGTTAATTTTGTTTATCTTCGCAAAGAATCAGCTTTTAGTTTGATTCATCTTTACTATTTTTTCTTTCATTTCTTTTTCATTTATATCTGCTCAGATCTTTATGATTTCTTTCCTTCTACTAATTTTGGTTTATTTTTCCCCAGGTGCTTTAGGTGTATAGTTAGGTTGTCTATTTGATGTTTTTCTTGTTTCTTGAGGTAGAAGACTGGTGGGTCATGGTGGAGAGGGCTGACAGAATGTGGTCCATTGGAGAAGGGCATGGCAAGCCACTTCAGTATTCTTGCCTTGAGAAGCCCATGAACAGTATGAACAGGCAAAATGAGAGGATACTGAAAGAGGAACTCCCCAGGTCATTAGGTGCCCAATATGCTACTGGAGATCAGTGGAGAAATAAGTCCAGAAAGAATGAAGGGATGGAGCCAAAGCAAAAACAATACCCAGTTCTGCATATGACTGGTGATAGAAGTAAGATCCGATGCTATAAAGAGCAATATTGCATAGGAACCTGGAATGTCAGGTCCATATCAAGGCAAATTGGAAGTGGTCAAACAAGAGATGACAAGGGTGAATGTCGACATTCTAGGAATCAGCGAACTAAAATGGACTGGAATGGGTGAATTTAACTCAGATGACCATTATATCTACTACTGTGGGCAGGAATCCCTCAGAAGAAATGGAGTAGCCATCATGGTCAACAAAAGAGTCCGAAATGCAGTACTTGGATGCAATCTCAAAAATAGATGGGGAAACAGTGGAAACAGTGTCAGACTTTATTTTTGGGGGCTCCAAAATCACTGCAGATGGTGACTGCAGCCATGAAATTAGAAGACACTTGCTCCTTGGAAGAAAAGTTATGACCAACCTAAATAGTATATTTGAAAGCAGAGACATTACTTTGCCAACTAAGGTCCGTCTAGTCAAGGCTATGGTTTTTCCAGTAGTCATGTATGGATGTGAGAGTTGGACTGTGAAGAAGGCTGAGTGCTGAAGAATTGATGCTTTTGAACTGTGGTGTTGGAGAACACTCTTGAGAGTCCCCTGGACTGCAAGGAGATCCAACCAGTCCATTCTGAAGGAGATCAGCCCTGGGATTTCTTTGGAAGGACTGATGCTAAAGCTGAAACTCCAATACTTTGGCCACCTCATGTGAAGAGTTGACTCACTGGAAAATACTCTGCTGCTGGGAGGATTTGGGGGCAAGAGGAAAAGGGGAGGACAGGGGATGAGATGAATGGATGGCATCGCCGACTCAATGGACATGAATTTGAGTAAATTCCAGGAGTTGGTGTTGGACAGGGAGGCCTGGTGGTGTGCTGCGATTCATGGGGTCGCAAAGAGTTGGACACGACTGAGTTACTGAACTGAACTGAACTGACTGATGTCTTCCTCTTGGATTGATTCCTTGATCATTATTTAGTGTCTTTCCTTATCTCTTTTAATCTTCTTTAAGGCCTATTTTGTCTGACATGAGGATTGCTACTCCAGCTTTCTTTTGCTTCCCATTTTCATGGAATATATTTTTCCATCATCTCACTTTCAGTCTATATGTGTCTTGAGGTCTGAAGTGGGTTTCTTGTAAACAGCGTATGTATGGGTCTTGTTTCCATTTCCATTCAGCCAGTCTGTGTCTTTTGGTTGGAGCATTTAATCCTTTTATATTTAAATTAATTATTTATATATATGTTCCTATTGCCATTTTCTAATTGTTTGGGGTTGATTTTGTCTATGTTTTTCCCTCTGTTATATTTCTTCACTCTATAAGTCCTTTTAACATTTGTTGTAAAGCTGGTTTGGTGGTACTGAATTCTCTTAACTTTTGCTTGTCTGAAAAGCATTTTATTTCTCCATCAATTTTGAATGAGGTCCTTGCTGGGTACAGTAATCTTGGCTGTAGTTTTTTCCATTTCAGTACTTTAAATATATCCTGCCATTCCTTTCTGGCCTGCAGACTTTCTGCTGAAAGATCAACTGTTAAGCTTGTGGGGTTTCCATTGTATGTTTCTTGTTGCTTCTCCTTTCCTTCTTTTAATATTCTTTCTTTGTGTTTAGTCTTTGTTAGTTTGATTAGTATGTGTCTCGGTGTGTTTTTCCTTGGGTTTATCCTGTATGGACTCTTTGTGCCTCTTGGACTTTTTTGACTATTTCATTTTCCATGTTGGGGAAATTTTCAACTGTAATCTCTTCAAAAATTTTCTCATACCCTTTCTTTTAATCTTTTTCTTCTGGGACCCCTATAATTTGAATGTTGGTGCATTTGATATGGCCCCAGAGGTCTCTTTAGACTGTTCTCAGCTGTTTTCATTCTTTTTACTTTATTCTGCTCTTCAGAAGCTATTTTCACCATTTTATCTTCCAGATCACTGATTCGCTCCTCTGCTTCAGATATGCTACTATTGATTCCTTCCAGGGTATTCTTAATTTCAGTAATTGTGCCGTTTTTCTCTGTAAGGTTATTCTTTAGTTATTCTTCTAGGTCTTTGTTAATTGATTCTTGCATTTTCTCCATTTTGTTTTCAAGGTTTTTGATCATCTTTACTATCATTATTCATAATTCTTTTTCAGGTAATTTTCCTATTTCCTCTTCATTTGTTTCGACTTCTGTGTTTCTAGTGTTCCTTCATTTGTGCAGTATTTCTCTGCCTTCTCATTTTTTTTCAAGTTATTGTTTTTGGATCTCCTTTTCACAGGCTTCAAGGAAAGTTGAATTTTTTCCTTGAAGAAGGCTGAATTTTTTCTTCCTGTCAGTTTCTGCCCTTCTAAATTTGGTCCAGTGGTTTGTGTGAACTTTGTACAGCGTGAGATTTGTGCTGAGTTTTTGTTTCTTTGTTTGTTTGTTTTTCCTCTGATGGGCAAGACTGAGTAAGATGGTACTCCTGTCTGCTGATGTTTGGGTTTGTATTTTTGTTTTGTTGTTTAGATGAGGCATCCCGCACAGGGTGCTACTGGTGGTTGGGTGATGCCTGGTCTTGTATTCTTTGTGGGAATTCTTACTATTTGATACTCCCTAGGGTTAGTTCTCTGAGAGTCTAGGGTCTTGGAGTCAGTGCTCCCACTCCAAAAGTTCAGGATTTGACTTCTGGTCAGGAACGAATATTCCCCAAGTGGTTTGTTATGGCATTAAGGAAGAGTATCCAAAAACGAGAAACCAAAGATGAACCCCAGACAAAAGGCAGTTACAAAACCAGGCAAATAATAATTGAAATAATGGAATATACACATATACATATGTCATGAGCAAAGTGAAGACAGTCCAACAAAAATAAAGTATTGTAGATTGATCCAGAAAACAAAGGAAAAAAATTATATTTACCAGTTAAAAACAAAACAAACTTAAGCACAAACTGGAAAACTAAGCTAAAACAATGTGCCAAGTGGCAAATAAAGCAATGAAAACAAAACTAAAAAATATGTGGAGAGGAAAGGAAAGAAAGAAAGAATAGATATGCAAAGCTAAATAGAGGTAGATGAAGAAGATTTATATACAATAAAGTTTAGTTGCAAGGGGAAAAGAACAGTAGGAAAGTCAAATGAAGGAATAAAAGTATAAAAAATATGATTGGTTTTTAAAAATTAAAATTATAAAAAAAGAGAAAAAAAAACAGAAGACGAAAGAAAAAAGTTGGGAAAAAAGGAAAACTCCACAAAACTGCAAAAGCCCAATGTAGAGGCAGAGGTTTATAAGAATAGAAAGTGTGGCTGAATATACACATATACATGTATACCCATAATCAAAATGAAAAAAGTTCAACAAGAATTAAGTACAATAAATTGACCCAGGGAACAAAAGTAAGCAAAAGTTATATCTACCAGAAAAAAAAAAAAACTAATTAAAACACAAACTGGAAAACAAAACTAAACAAGGTGTCAACTGGGGAATAAAACATTGAAACTGAAATGAACAATTATGTTGAGAGGAAAGAAGAGAAAGAAAAGAAAAAAGTATATATATGCAAAGTTAAATAGAGGTAGATAAAGAAGATTTATATATGTTAAAGATTAGCTGCAAGGGGAAAAGAACACTAGGAAAAGCAAACAAAGGAATAAATATTAAAAAATAATAGTTTAAAAAATTAAAATTAAAACAGGAAAAAAGAGAGGAAAACTCCACAGAACTGCAAAAACCCAATGTAGAGGCAGAGGTTTATGTCAATAAAAAGTGTGACTGAAGAAAAAGAAAAAAAATCTCAAAAGCTTAATTGGATTTCTTAGTGCCAATAAAATCGACAACTACAACAGAGGGGGAAAAAAGGAGAAAAAAGAAAAGAAAAAAAAAATCCAAAAGAATCTACAGAACAAGTCAAAAAATAAGAATAATAAATGTTTTTCTTGAATCACTGCTGTCAGAGTCATTTCCTGTGCTGGGAATCTCAGTCCACCTTACCTCCCTAGGATGCTCTCCAACACTGTGCTGATCTCTGGACCTGCTGTGGGGGTTGCTCAGATTCTAATCTGGTCCTACTCCTGTGTATTCTTGCCTCCAATGTCCTCAGCTGTGAGAACAAGTGTGTTTTATTTTGTGGGAGTTTTCAATGGCCTTTTATATATCCCATAGACACACAGAATCTGCTTATTTGATCATGTAGATCTAATCTGCAGCTTGTACAGCTGTTGGGAAGGTTTTGGGTCTTCTTCTTTAGCCACATTGCCCATGGGTTTCAACTGTGGTTCTATTTCCACCTCTACATGTGGGTCATCCACTGTGGTTTAGCTCCTGAGGCTGCCTTGGAGGGCTTGGGCTTGCCCCTCTGAGGGCTAGGTGTGGAAGTGGTGCAGCTACTTGGGTCGCAGGGGTTCTGGCAGCACCAGGTACTCAGGGGGGTTGGTGGCTAGGTCAGTAGGAAATATAGTTCTCTAGAAGGGTATGACAACCAGTATTGGCCAATACACTCCAGTATTCTTTCCTGGAGAACCCCTTCTCTGACAGAGAAATCTGACATCCCACAGTCTACAGAGTTGCAAAGAGTCAGACAGGACCAAAGCTACCCTGCACGCATAAACACAAGTTTTTTGTTTTGTTTTGTTTTGCTTTGCTTTTTGCCTGTGGCAGCTCTGTCCCAGTGAGAGTTGATCATGAAGGTGGTGCAGCTGCTTGGCTTGCAGGCACCCTGGCAGCACCAAGTGTTCAGGGACACAGATTGTCTCTGTGACAGGAGTTATGGCCCTAACAGAGTCTTTTTTCAAGCCTCTTGTGGCTGGCGATCAGAAGGCCTCTTTGGCCTGTCTTTCTCCATAGCTCCACCTGTTCAGGCATTTAGGGAGATCCCTTGCCTGGGGTTCTTCTCTGTTGTTCGGAGAATCAGGCACACAGAGGGCACCCCCTGACTGGGGTCCTACTCTGTAGATCAGTGTATCAGGCGTTTGATGAGCCGGCCTCTATTGTTCAGCTGCCAGATGTTGGTGTGCAGAGAAGAGAGAGGGGCTCTAGTGATAGCTCCACCTCCTACGCGTGACCCAGCAATATCGCCTTTCTTCCATGGCTGCCCAGCTTTCCTCCACAGGCATTTCCTACCACAATCTCCTCCCTCACATCCCCTCAATCTGTCTCTCCATAGTCAATAGCAGCCCTTGTACTGGGATTGCTCCACAATCCCTAAACTCCAACTCTCAGCCACTGCCCCTTCCAGGAGACCTGCGTTCCTGCCGAGCATATGTATGGCTGTGGCAAGGACTGTCTGATTCTCATTCCATTTAGGCAGCCACAGATCAGCTGTTTCACTCTCAGCCTTAAATGTTTCTCCTCTGATTCAGACAATTGCCCCGCTGTGGGGATTGGACCCCTGCTTCAGTTCCCCCACCTGCCAAGGGCAGTTCCAGTCCTACTTATACTCCTGTTTTTCCCCTTATTTCCATCATCCTACCAGTTTTTCTTGGTTCTATATATTATTTTCCACTGGTCAGGTACTCCTGTCTGCTCTCATCTGGTGTTCTGCATGCATTTCTGTGTCTGAAGCTGTATCCCTGATGTATCCTTGGAGAGAGATGTACTCCTCATCCACCTACTCCTCCACCATCTTGTTCTCTTCTTCTTTTTCTTTTTTAAATCTCTTTTCCAACTCCTTTTTCACTTTACTATCCCTTCTCCTCTTTTCCCCCTCTTTTTTATTCTCCATTTTTTCCTTCACTCTTTCTTTTTTCACCAAGTAAGTTAAGTTGTTGAGCTCTCTTTGCTATATTCCCCAGTTGGCACTCTGTTCAGGTTCAGTTTTCCAGATTGAACATTATCTAACTGTGCTTTTAATTGGTCAATATCAATCAAGAATTGCTCAATATTGATCAAGAAGGCATTAGTCTCCACAATTTACAAACAGTTCATGCAGCACAGTATAAAAAATGCTGGATTTAGAAAGGCAGAGAAACCAGAGGTCACAGTGCCAACATCCGTTGGATCATAGAAAAAGCAAGAGAGGTCCAGAAAAACATCTACCTCTGCTTTATTGACTAGGCCAAAGACTGACTATGTGTATCACAACAAACTGTGACAAATTCTTAAAGAGATGGGAATACCAGATCACCTTACCTGTCTTCTGATAAATCTGTATGCAGGTCAAGCAGCAACAGTTAGAACCAGACATGGAAAAACAGAGTAGTTCCAAATTGGGAAAGGAGTATGTCAAGGCTATATATTGTCACCCTGCTTATTTAACTTATATGCAGAGTACATCATATGAAATGCCAGGCTGGATGAAGCACAAGCTGGAATGAAGATTGGTGGGAGAAATATCAATAACCTCAGATATGCAGATGACACCACCCTTATGGCAGAAAAAAAGAGAAGAATTAAAGAGCCTCTTGATGAAAGTGAAAGAGGAGCATGAAAAACTTGGCTTAAAACTCAACATTCAAAAACAAAGATCATGGCATCCAGGCCCATCACTTCATGGCAAATAGATGTGGAAACAGTGGAAACAGTGACAGACTATTTTTGGGGAGGCTCCAAAATCACTGTAGGTGGTGACTGAAGTCATGAAATTAAGATGCTTGCTCCTTGGAAGAAAAGCTATGACCAACCTAGACAGCAGGTTAAAAAGCAGAGACATTACTTTACTGATAAAGGTCCAGCTAGTCAAAGCTATGGTTTTTCCAGTAGTCATGTATGGATGTGAGAGTTGGACCATAAAGAAAGCTGAGCACCAAAGAGTTCATGCTTTTGAACTGTGGTGTTGGAGAAGATTCCTGAGAGTTCCTTGGACAGCAAGGAGATCAAACCAGTCAATCTTAAAGGAAATCAGTCTTAAATATCCATTGGAAGGACTGATGCTGAAACTGAAGCTCTAATATTTTGCCTACCTGATGCAAGAAGACAACTCTCTAGAGAAGACTCATTGATCCTGGAAAAGACTGAAGGCAAAAGAAGTTGTGTCAGACGACGGGCTCTTTAGATAGCATCACCGACTCAATGGACATGAATTTGAGAAAACTCTGGGAGATAGTGAAGGAGAGAAGCCTGGCATGCTTCAGTCCATGGGGTCTCAAAGAGTCAGATCCAACCTAGCGACTGAACAACAACAATAAATATTATAATAGGGATTGCATTAAATCTGTAGATTGCCTTGAATTGTGTGTACAGTTTAATAATGCTAATTTTTCCAATTCTTTTTTCTTTTTTTCCAGTTCTTGAACACAAATATTTTTCCAATTATTTATATCATCTTCAGTTTCTTTCAACAAAAGCGTCTGCCTCTAATGCGGGAGACCTGGGTTCGATCCCTGGGTCGGGAAGATGTCCTGGAGAAGGAAATGGCAATCCACTCCAGTATTCTTGCCTGGAGAACCCCATGGACAGAGAAGCCTAGTAGGTTACAGTCCATGGGGTCGCAAAGAGTTGGACACGACTGAGTGACTTCACCTCACCTCAGTTTCTTTCAACAATGTCCATAGTTTTCAGTGTCTTACACCTCCTTGGTTAAGTTTATTCTTAGGGATTTTATGGGTTTGATTCAGTTGTAAATGTGATTATTTTCTTGCTTTCTCTTTCATTTTTAGTGTTAATATATAAAATATATTCCATATTAAATATAGAAATGCAATATATTTCTGTATATTAATCTTATCTGCAACATTTCTAAATTCATTTCTTAGTTTTAATTGTTATTTGATGGAGTCTTTATGGTTTTCTACATATAATATCATGTCATCTATAAATAGTGAGTTTTACTTCTTCTCTTCCAATTTGGATGATTTTCTTTCTTTTCCTTGTCTGAATGCTGTGGCAAGGACTTCCAGTACTGTATTATATAGAAGTGATGAGAGTGGGCATCCTTGTATTGTTCCTGATCTTAGAGGAATAGCTTTCAGTTTTTCACTGTTGATTATTATGGTAGCTGTGGGTTTCTCATAGATGACCTTTATTATGAGGGAGGATGTTTCCTTTATACCAACTTTTTTGAGAGTTTTTTTATCATGAATAGATGTTAAATATTGCAAATACTTTCTCTGCATCTATTTATATTATCGTGTGATTTTTGTTGTTTGTTTCATTAGTGTGGTGTATCACACTGATTTATTTGTGGATATGGAGTCATTCTTGTGTCTCTAGAATAAATCACATTTGATCATGAGGTGTGATGCTTTTAATGTACTGTTGAATTCAACTAGGTAATATTTTATTAAGAATTTTTATGTCCCTGTTCATCAGGCTTCTAATTTTAATTTTCTGTAGTGTCTTTTGTATCAGGGTAATGTTGGTCTCATAAAATGAGTTTGGAAGTATTCCATCCTCCTCAATTTTTGGAATAGTTTAAGAAGAATTCCCTGGTGGCTCAGAGGGTAAAGCCTCTGTCTACAATGCGGGACACCCGGGTTCGACCCCTGGGTTGGGAAGATTCCCTGGAGAAGGAAATGGCAATCCACTCCAATACTACTGCCTGGAAAATCCCATGGGCAGAGGAGCCTGGCAGGCTGCAGTCTATGGGGTCGCAAAGAGTCGGACACGACTGAGCGACTTCCCTTCCTTCCTTAAGAAGAATAGGCATCAACTCTTCTTTAATTCTTTTGGTAGAATTCTCTGGTGAAGCCATCCTGTCCTTAATTTTTATTTGTTGTTGATTTTTATTTATTTTTTCATCAGTAGTATTTTGACTACTGATTTAATTTCATTATTAGTAATAGGTCTCTTCACATTTATAATATCTTCCTGATGCAGTTTTGGAAGATTGTATGGTCTAGGAATTTATTCATTTCTTCCAGTTTGTTCAATTTTTGGCATATAATCTTTATAGTGTTCTCTTATGAATCTTTATATTTCTGTGATATCAGTTGTAACTTCTTTTCCATTTCTAATTTTATTTGCTAAGGCCCTCTCCCTTTGTTTCTTGATGAGTCTGGCTAAAGGATTATCGACTTTGTTTATCTATTCAGGGAGCCAGTTCTTAATTTCATTGGCCTTTTTTATTTTTTGTCCCTATTTTATTGATTTCTGCTTTCACTTTTATTATTTCCTTCCTTCTATTTATTTTGTGCTTTGTTTTCTCTTTTCTTCTAATTACTTCAGATGAAGAAAATGGATTGCTTATTTGATATTTTTCTTCTTTCTTGAAGTAGACCTGTATCACTATAAACTTTTCTCTTAGATATGCTTTTGCTGTGTTCTACAGATTTTTGAAAGTTTTATATATATTTTCACTTGTTTCAGGGTACTTTTTATTTTTAATTGGAGAATAATTGTGTCTTTAATTCTGAACTGGGTTTCTCGTAGGCAGCATATAAATGAGTCATTTTTTATCCATTCAGCAGCTTTTAGTCTTTTGAATAGAGTATCTAGTCCATTTACTTTTAAAGTGATTACTGATAAGTAAGTGAAATTCTCTCAGTCATGCCCAACTCTTTGTGACCCCATGGACTATACAGCCCATGGAATTTCTCTAGGCCAGAAAGCTGGCAGGGGTAGCCTTTCCTTCCTTTAATGGATCTCCCCAACCCAGGGATCGAACCCAGGTCTCCCACATTGCAGGAGGATTCTTTACCAGCTGAGACACAAGGGAAGCCTGTAGGTAAGCATTTAATTGCCATTCTGTTACTTGTTTGCTGGTTGGTTTTGCTGTTTGTTTTCTTCTTCTTTTAGTTTCTTCCCTTTTGGTTTGACAATTTTTTTTTTACTGTTATGTTTGGGTTCCTTTCTCTTTTTTTGTGTGTCTTTTGTAGGCTTCTGATTTGTGAATACCACATGATAGATAGATAACAGTAATGTAAGTTTCAAAACGTTCTAAAAGTTCTACATTTTTATTCCCCCTTACCCCTTAACATTTTGTTTCTGATGTCATATTTTACATCTTTATGTGAGTCCCTTAACTGTTATAACTATTGTGTAGCTATAGTTGATTTTACAACTTCTGTTTTTAATCCTCTATAACTTTTAAAGTGTTTGTTCCACTATCTTTACTATATTTACCTTCAGCAGTGACTTTTTTTTCTTTTATATACTTTCCTATTTCTTGTTGTGGCCTTTTCTTTTTTGCTTAAAGAAGATCCTTTAACATTTCCTGTAAGACTGGTTTAGTGGTGATGAACTCTTGACTTCTGCTTGTCTTATAAACTACCTCTCCTTCTATTCTGGATGATTTCCTTGCTGGGTGTAGTGTCCTTGGTTGTAGGTTTTTGCCCTTCAGCACTTTAAATATATCACACCCTTCTGGTCTGCAAAGTTTCTCCTGAACAATTAGCTGATTGTCTAATGGAATTTTCCTTGAATGTGATTCTTTTTCTCTTGCTGCTTTCAAAATTCTCGCTTGTACTTTTGACATTTTGATCATGCTGTTTTTATGTGGATCTCTTTGAGTTCATCTTCTTTGAGACTCTGTGTTACCTCTACCTGGATATCTGTTTTCTTGTTTAGGTTAGGGAAGTTTTGTGTCATTATTTTATCAAATGCATTTTCTACTCCCTTTTCTCTCTTCTTCTAGTACCACTATAATGCTAATGTTAGTACACTTGATGTTTTCCTGGAGTTCGTTTAAACTATCCTCATTAAAAAACATTTTTTTTGCTTTGCTTATTTGGTGATTTCTACTATTCTGTCTCCAAGTCTCTTTTATATCACTCAACCTGTTGTTAATTCTTTCTAGTGTATTTTTCAGTTCAGTTATTATATTCCTGAACTCTAATTTTATATTTTTTGACATTATATTTTTTAATCCTTTGTTGAAGTTCTCATGGTGTTCCTCTATTTTTCCCCTGAGTTCAGAGCATTTTTATGACAACCACTTTGAACATTTTATTAAGTAAAATACTTATACTTTTTTTTTATTAGTTTCTCCCTAGGTTTAATTTTCTTTTGTTTCGAATGTATTCCTCTAATTTCTCATTTTGCTTTACTTTTTGTATCTATGAAGTTAGGTGAAATCCTGTTCTTGAAAGCATGTCCTTATGTGGGAGCATCCCTATGCAGTCTACTTGTGGCCAGTGGTTTTTCTGAGAATGGTTGATCTGAAGCAAGTGTAGGCCAGGACTTTTCTCTGGGATGCATTGCTAACTGCTGCCTTCATGGAGAAGTGGAGCCGGAGGTAGATGGACTAAAGCTGTAGCCCCATGTGAGTTGAGTCTTCACCAGGGGCATGCTGGAAGCTGCTGCATCAGCAAGGATTGTGAGTGGAGTTGAGCAGTTAGAGCCAGAGCCTGATTCAAGGTACAGTTTCCCCTGGGCTTACTGGTAGCCACCTTGTCAGAAGGGTTGTTGGTTCCAGAGCCTGGTTCAGGCTGGTGGACATGCTGGGACAGTTTTTGCAGGCCACATTAAGCACATTCCCCAGTGGCTCCGCAAGTAAAGAATATGTCTGCAATGCAGGAGACACAGGAGATGTGGGTTTGATCCCTGGGTTGGGAAGATCCCCTAGAGAAGGGAATGGCTACCCACTCCGGTATTCTTGCCAGGAGAATTCCATGGAGAGAGGTCTGGCGGAATATAGTCCACTGGGGTCACAAAGAGTCAGACACACCTAAGCAATTAACACTTAAGCACCAAGCACTTTTAAATCTGCTGCTTCTGTGCTGGGACTGGAAATGAGTAAGTTTGCTCACACACCCTTTAGTAGCAGAGTCTTGGTTTCCTAGAGTCCTCCAGTTCTCTCAGTTATAAGTCCTACTGGTTTTCAAAATCAGTTATGGGGTTTTGTCTTCCTGGTGCAAGACCTCTGGGCTGAGGTGCACAATGTGGAGCTCAAATTCTTCACTCCATAGAGGTGATCTCCAAGTTCATGATATCTTCTTCCTCTTCCAGGGGTATGTGTCATGACTGGATCACTTCTTCTTCCCTTTGATCTGTCTTGATATATTTTCTTCTTTATATCCTTAGTTGTAGAAGAGCTAGTCTCAGAGAGAGTTTTTTTTGTTTGTTTGTTTTTTGTTTGTTTACCTTTATGTCAAAGCTGAAATTTTGGTGTATTTATGGGAGGAGGTGAGCTCAGGAACTTCCTACTCCACCATCTGATCCCACCTCCAAGGTCTTCACAGGGACAATTTTATAAATGCATCAGTTCAGTTCAGTTCAGTCACTCAGTCGTGTCTGACTCTTTGTGACCCCATGAATCGCAGCACGCCAGGCCTCCCTGTTCATCACCACCTCCCGGAGTTCACTCAGACTCACGTCCATCGAGTCCGTGATGCCATCCAGCCATCTCATCTTCGGTCGTCCCCTTCTCCTCCTGCCCCCAATCCCTCCCAGCATCAGAGTCTTTTCCAATGTGTCAACTCTTCGCATGAGATGATCATTTTGAGCAAAACTTAGCTCTTTTAATATTGAGAAGATTAGGCTTTCTTAACTAATCAAAGACACTGTGTAGACAGTGTGAAACAAAATCTTTGCTTTCAAAGAGATTACATAAAAGGGTAAGGAAAAAATCTTTCATAGTGTCTTATCAGGACAAGAACAATAGTCCAATCAAACTTTGCCCTTTCAGCAAGGAAAAAAATAAGTTCCAGTTTTACATAACTAGATCATTAATATTAAAGCTTAATTTGAAAACCTACCCCATATCCTCTCTCTGGATCATCCCCATGCACCAGCCCCAAGCATCCTGTATCCTGTATCGAACATAGGCTGGTGCTTCATTCTTACATGATAGTATACATGTTTCAATGCCATTCTCCCAAATCATCCCACCCTCTCCTTCTCCCACAGAGTCCAAAAGACTGTTCTATATATCTGTGTCTCTTTTGTTGTCTCACATACAAGGTTATCGTTACCATCTTTCTAAATTCCATATATATGCATTCAGTTCAGTTCAGTTCACTTCAATTCAGTCGCTCAAGTATACTGTATTGGTGATTTTTCTTTTTTTTTATTATTTTATTTATTTATTATTTTTACTTTATTTTACTTTACAATACCCTATTGGTTTTGCAATACATTGACATGAATCCATCACGGGTGTATATGAGCTCCCAATCCTGAATCCCCCTCCCACATCCCACCCCATATCCTCTCTCTGGATCATCCCCATGCACCAGCCCCAAGCATCCTGTATCCTGTATCGAACATAGGCTGGTGCTTCATTCTTACATGATAGTATACATGTTTCAATGCCATTCTCCCAAATCATCCCACCCTCTCCTTCTCCCACAGAGTCCAAAAGACTGTTCTATATATCTGTGTCTCTTTTGTTGTCTCACATACAAGGTTATCGTTACCATCTTTCTAAATTCCATATATATGCATTCAGTTCAGTTCAGTTCACTTCAATTCAGTCGCTCAAGTATACTGTATTGGTGATTTTTCTTTTTTTTTATTATTTTATTTATTTATTATTTTTACTTTATTTTACTTTACAATACCCTATTGGTTTTGCAATACATTGACATGAATCCATCACGGGTGTATATGAGCTCCCAATCCTGAATCCCCCTCCCACATCCCACCCCATATCCTCTCTCTGGATCATCCCCATGCACCAGCCCCAAGCATCCTGTATCCTGTATCGAACATAGGCTGGTGCTTCATTCTTACATGATAGTATACATGTTTCAATGCCATTCTCCCAAATCATCCCACCCTCTCCTTCTCCCACAGAGTCCAAAAGACTGTTCTATATATCTGTGTCTCTTTTGTTGTCTCACATACAAGGTTATCGTTACCATCTTTCTAAATTCCATATATATGCATTCAGTTCAGTTCAGTTCACTTCAATTCAGTCGCTCAAGTATACTGTATTGGTGATTTTTCTTTCTGGCTTACTTCACTCTGTATAATCAGCTCCAGTTTCATCCACCTCATTAGAACTGATTCATATGTATTCTTTTTATTGGCTGAGTAATACTCCACTGTGTATGTGTACAACAGCTTTCTTATCCATTCATCTGCTGATGGACATCTAGGGTGCTTCCATGTCCTGGCTATTGTAAATAGTACTGCAATGAACACTAGGGTACATGTGTCTCTTTCAATTCTGGTTTCCTCAGTGTGCATGCCCAGCAGTGGGATTGCTAGGTCATAAGGCAGTTCTATTTCCAGTTCTCTAAGGAATCTCTACACTGTTCTCCATAGTGGCTGGACTAGTTGGCATTCCCACCAACAGTGGAAGAGGGTTCCCTTTTCTCCACACCCTCTCCAGCATTTATTGCTTGTAGACTTTTGAATCGCAGCCATTCTGACTGGCATGAAGTGGTACCTCATTGTGGTTTTGATTTGCATTTCTCTGATAATGAGTGATGTTGAGCATCTTTTCATGTGTCTGTTAGCCATCTGTATGTCTTCTTTGGAGAAATGTCTATTTAGTTCTTTGGCCCATTTTTTGATTGAAAGTGAAAGTGAAGTCGCTCAGTCGTGTCCAACTCTTTGCAACCCTGTGGACTGTAGCCTACCAGGCTCCTCTGTCTATGGGATTCTCCAGGCAAGAATACTGGAGTATTCTTCCAAGGAGTAAGTGTCTTTTAATTGCATGGCTGCAGTCACCATCTGAAATGATTTTGGAGTCCCCCCAAAAAAAGTCTGTCATTGTTTCCCCATCTATTTGCCATAAAGTGGTGGGACCACATGCCATGATCTTCGTTTTCTGAATGTTGAGCTTTAAGCCAACTTTTTCACTCTCCTCTTTCACTTTCATCAAGAGGCTCTTTAGTTCTTCTTCACTTTCTGCCATAAGGGTGGTGTCATCTACATATCTGAGGTTATTGATATTTCTCCTGGGAATCTTGATTCCAGCTTGTGCTTCATACAGCTCAGCGTTTCTCATGATGTACTCTGCATATAAGTTAAATAAGCCGGGTGATAATATACAGCCTTGACGTACTCTTTTTCCTGTTTGGAACTAGTCTGTTGTTCCATGTACAGTTCTAACAGTTGTTTCCTGACCTGCATACAGATTTCTCAAGAGGCAGGTCAGGTGGTCTGGTATTCCCAAAGATTTATGACTTACCAAATAATGATTACAGCCTGGCCTTAAGGAGTTATCACTGTGTATGTATAGCACAATCACAAAAAACTAAGCAAAAGTGTCACATGGATCAGTGGTTTGTGTAACTTAATGAAACTATAGGTCATGCCATGTAGGGCAACCCAAGATGGATGGGTCATGGTGAAGAGTTCTGACAAAACGTGGTCCAATAGAGAAGGGAATGCCAACCCACATCATCACTGTTGCCTTGAGAACCCAATGAAAAATATGAAAAGGCAAAAAGATATGACACTGAAAGATGAACCCTGCAGGGCAGTAGGTGGCCATTATACTACTGAAGAAGAGCACACACACACACACACACACACACACACACACACACACACACACACACACAAAATCCAGAAAAAATGAAGAGGCTAAGCCAAAGTGGAAATGAAGCCCAGCTGTGGATGTGTCTGGTGGTGAAGATACAGTCCAATGTTGTTAAAAAAAAAAAAAAACAATATTGCTTAAGAACATGGAATGTTAGTTCCGTGCATCAAGGTAAATTGGAAGTGTTCAAAGAGGAGATGGCAAGAGTGAACATCAACATTTTAGGAGTCAGTGAACTAAAATGGACTGAAATGGGTAACTTTAATTCAGATGATCATTAATCTACTACTGTGGACAAAAACCCCTTAGAAGAATTGGAGTAGCCCTCACAGTAAACAAAAGAGTCCAAAATGAAGTACTTGGGTTAGTTCAGTTCAGTTCAGTCTCTCAGTTGTGTTCAACTCTTTGTGACCCCATGAACTGCAGAATGCTCGGCCTCCCTGTTCATCACCAACTCCCAGAATTTACCCAAACTCATGTCCATTGAGTCGGTGATGCCATCTAACTATCTCATCCTCTGTCGTCCCCTTTTCCTCCTGCCTTCAATCTTTTCCAACATCAGGGTCTTTTCAAATGAGTTAGCTCTTCACATCAGGTGGCCAAAATATTGCAGTTTCAGCTTCAACATCAGTCCTTCCAATAAATACCCAGGACTGAGCTCCTTTAAGATGGACTGGTTGGATCTCCTTGCAGTCCAAGGGACTCTCAAGAGTCTTCTCCAACACCATAGTTCAAAAGCATCAATTCTTTAGAGCTCAACTTTCTTTATAGTCCAACTCTCACATCCATACAAGCCTACTGGAAAAACCATAGCCTTGACTAGATGGATGTTTGTTGACAAAGTAATGTCACTGTTTTTTAATATGCTGTCTAGGTTGGTCATAACTTTCTTTCCAAGGAGTAAGCATCTTTTAATTTCATGGCTGCAATCACCATCTGCAGTGATTTTGGGGCCCCAAAGAATAAAGTCAGCCACTCTCTCCACTGTTTCCCCATAGTACTTGGGTAAAATCTCAAAACTGACAGAAGGCTCCTGCTTTGTTTGCAAGGCAAACCATTCAACACCACAGTAATAGAAATCTATGCCCCAATTAATGTCAAAGAAGTTGAAGTTGAGTGGTTCTATGAAGACTTACAAGATCTTCTAAAGCTAAAATACATAAAAGATGTCCTTTTCACCATAGGGGACTGGAATGCAAAAGTAGGAAGTCAAGAAATATCTGGAATAACAGGCAAGTTCGGCTTTGGAGTACAAAATGAAGCAGGGCAAAGGCTAATAGAGTTTTGGCAAGAGAACACACTGGTCAAGCAATCACCCACTTCCAACAACACAAGAGTGGACTCTACACATGGATATCACCAGATGGTCAGTACCAAAGTCAGATTGATCTTAATCTTTGCAATCAAAGATGGGGAAGCTCTATACAGTCAGCAGAAACAAAACCTGAAGCCAGCTGTGGCTTAGATCATGAACTCTTTATAGAAAAATTGAGACTTAAATGGAAGAAAGTAGGCAAATCCACTAAGTCATTCAGATATGACCTAAATCAAATCCCTTATGATTTTACAGTAGAAGTGACAAATAAATTTAAGGGATTAGATCTGATAGACTGAGAGCCTGAAGAACTATGGACAGAGGTTTGGAACATTGTACAGGAGGACGTGATCAAAACCATCCCCAGGAAAAGAAATGCAAAAAGGCAAAATGGTTGTCTGAGGAGGCCTTACAAATAGTTGAGAAAAGAAGAGAAGTGAAAGGTAAAGGAGCAAAGGAAAGATAACCATCTGAACGCAGAGTTCCAAAGAATATCAAGGAGAGATAAGAAAGCCTTCCTGAGGCAGAAGAAGATGGTGGAGGAGTAAGACGGGGAGATCTATGCCTCCCCACAAATACATCAAAAACTCATTAAGATAGGGAACAACTCCTACAAAGCAACCTCTAGGCAACAGCAAAAGACCTCAGGCCTCCAGGGGGACAGGCTAAGCTCCCTGAAACGATGTAGGAGAGACAATGGAGACATAAAAAGGGGAAAGGCAGAGATCTTCTGGCCAGGAGCTTGTGCCCCAAAGGAGGGAGGGAGTCCTGAAACAGGAGGAGTTCCCATGCACAGGGAAGCTCCCTCGCAGGTGGACCCAAGGAGGAGCTGCAGAGTCTTGGGAAACTGGGCAAAGCAGGGACTTAGAGGGCAGAAAACAGAAAGCTGCACGTCTCAGCCCATAAACAGTTCACAGATTGTGGCCCCAACCAGACAGTGGGCTTGGGGAACCGAGAGTGGGAAGGCATACAAACCTAGCCAGCACACACAACACTTGTGGCACAGAGGGAAGGCCCAAGTAGCCGAGTGTGGCATGGTATACAAACCCCTGGAGCACACACAACCCTCACAGCACAGAGGGCAGGCCTGGGGAGTCTAAAGAAGAACACATAAGCTGTGTGACAAATAGGTCAGGCAGGTGAGATGAAACAAGTGCACACAAAACCCTTGATGCAGAGGGAGGGCACAGGGAGCTGAGGCAAGTGAACACAAGCCCCATGATGCAGATGGCAGGCACAGGGAGCAGAGACAAGTGTGCACAAGCCCCATGATATACACAGGGCTGGCCTGGGGAGATGACATAAGTGCACACAAGCCCCGCAACACAAAGGGTGAGCTCAGGGGGTTGAGAGAAGCCCACAAAGCCTCTGTAATGTAGACAGCACAAGAAAAGATCCACACAAGCCACTACCAAGTTTTGGCCAGCATTACAGGGCAGGACAGGGAACAGAAGCACTGGCAATGATCCCAGAGAGAAGTAGGGGACTGGCGGCAGTGAAGACATGCTGAGAGGGCCACTTTGAAGTGGCTGTGGAAACAGACATGTCTGACATGTCTAACATTGCCAAAGCCAGAAGGACTGCCCAAAGACGTACTGAGCCCATAGATACCCAAAAACCTACTACTAGACACTGCACTGCCCTTCAGAAAGACGAGATCCAGCTCCATCAACCAGAATACAGGCACAAGCCAGAAAGGTGGTGTCATTTGCATATCTGAGGCTATTGATACTTCTGGCAATCTTGATTCCAGCTTGTTCTTCATTGAGTCCAGCGTTTCTCATGATGTACCCTGCATATAAGTTAAATAAGCAGGGTGACAATATACAGCCTTGATGTACTCTTTTTCCTATTTGGAACCAGTCTGTTATTCCATGTCCAGTTCTAACTGTTGCTTCCTGACCTGCATACAGATTTCTCAAGAGGCAGGTCAGGTGGTCTGGTATTCCCATTTCTTTAAGAATTTTCGACAGTTTGTGGTGATCCACACAGTCACAGGCTTTGGCATAGTCAATAAAGCAGAAATAGATGTCTTTCTGGAGCTCTCTTATTTTTCAATGATCCAGCAGTCATGGGCAATTTGATCTCTTGTTCCTCTACCTTTTTAAAATCCAGCTTGAACATCTGGAAGTTCACGGTTCACATACCACTGAAGCCTGGCTTGGAGAATTTTGAGCATTACTTTACTAGCATGTAATTGCAATTGTGTGGTAGTTTGAGCATTCTTTGGCATTGCCTTTCTTTGGGATTGGAATGAAAGCTAGCATTTTCCAGTCCTGTGGCCACTGCTGAGTTTTGCAAATTTGCTGGCATATTGAGTGTAGCACTTTCACACCATTATCTTTTAGTATTTGAAATAGCTCAGCTGGAATTCCATCATCTTCACTAGCTTTGTTTGTAGTGATGCTTCCTAAGGTCCACTTGACTTTGCATTCAAGGATGTCTGGTTCTAGTTGAGTGATCATACCTTCGTGATTATCTGGGACTGTGTATTCTTGCCACCTTTTCTTAATATCTTCTGCTTCTGTTAGGTCCATACCATTTCTGTCCTTTATCGAGCCCATCTTTGCATGAAATGTTTCCTTGGTATCTCTAATTTTCTTGAAGAGATCTCTAGTCTTTCCCATTCTGTTCTTTTCCTCTATTTCTTTGCACTGATCACTGAGGAAGGATTTATTATCTCTTCTTGCTATTCTTTGGAAATCTGCATTCAGATGAGTATACCTTTCCTTTTCTCCTTTGCTTTTCACTTCTCTTCTTTTCACAGATATTTGTAAGGCCTTTTCAGACAGCCAGTTTGCTTTTTTTGCATTTCTTTTTCTTGAGGATGGTCTTGCTCCCTATCTCCTGTACAATGTCACAAACCTCCGCCCATAGTCCATTAGGCACTGTGTCTATCAGATATAATCCCTTGAATCTATTTCTCACTTCCACTGTACAATCATAAGGGATTTGATTTAGGTCTTTACCACATAGGCCTATTTAATTTGGCTTTCTATTTTTTTCTTTTCTCCCTCTCTTTTTTAACCTTCTCCCCCCTTCCTTTTCTCTCCCTCCTCCTTTTTTCCTTTTTTTCCATTTTTTTTCCTTCACTCTTTCTTCTTTCACAAAATAAGTTAAATTGTTGATCTCTCTTCACTATATTCCCCAGTTTGAACTCTGCTCATGCTCAGGTTTCCAGATTGAGCATTAGCTAGCCCTGCTTTTAATTGGTTTATATAATTTTTGGTTTCCCTTATTCACCAAGTCAATCTACTCTATTCTTTTCTTTAGAATACTTGGATTATACCTGTACCTTTGGAAGTGTGTGTATATCTCCCATTATATCTGTAATTACCTGCTTAATCTACTGATCTCCCACTAGAACACAGGCAAAGCTACTACAAACAAGAAATAAAAACAAACCACTAACGATCCTTTCCCTCCAAGGGCAAAAACCAAAAGGAAGAAGGAATACAACCCTAAAGCCTGAGAAAAGGAGACTTCAAGTTGAACAACTTAGAAAAAATGAAAAGACAGAGAAATACAGCGGAAATGAAAAAGCAAGGTAGAAACTCACAGGACCAAATAAACAAAGAGGAAATATGCAATCTACCTGAAAGTCAATTCAGAATAATGATAGTAAAGATTCTCCAAAGACTTGAAAATAGAAAAGAGAAAATGCAAGAAAGATTTAAGACAGCTAATACAATAACAAAGACATAGAAGAAATAAAGAATAAGCAAACAGAGATGAATAACACCATTACTGAAATTGAAAGTACCCTAGAAGAAACCAGTAGCAGAATATCTGAGGCAGAAGAACAGATAAGTGAGATGAGAGACAGAATGGTGGAAATAACTGCTGAAGAGCAGAATAAAGGGAAAAGAATGAAAAGAACTGAGCATAGCTTCAGAGACCTTTGGAACAATATTAAACACAGCAACAATCGAGTTATAGGGGTCCTAGAGGAAGAAGGCAAAAATGAAAGGCACTGAGAAAATTGATGAAGAAATTATAGTTGAAAACTTCCCCAACGTGGGAAAATAAATAGTCAGTTAAGTCCAAGAAGCATACACAGTCCCTTACAGGATAAACTCAAGGAGAAACACATCAAAATGCATGTTAATCTAGCTAACAGAGATTAAGCACAAAGAAAGAATATTAAAAGCAGCAAGGGAAAAGCAACAAGTAACATACAAGGGAAAACCCATACAATTAGCAGAAATTCTGCAGGTCAGAAGGGAGTAGAAGGATATATTTAAAATAATAAAAGTGAAAAATCTAAAACCAAGATTACTATGGCTGGCAAAGATCTCATTCAAAATTGATAGAGAAATCAAAAGCTTTAGACAAGCAGAAGTTTAGAGAATTCAGCACCACCAACTAGCCTTGCAACAAATACTAAAGGGACTTACATAGCCAGTAAGCACAAGAGAAAGGAAAGACCTACAAAAACAAACCCAAAACAAACAAGAAAATGCTAATAGGAACATATGCATCAAAAATTACCTTAAATGTAAACAAACTAAATGCACCAACCAAAAGATACAGACTGATTGAATGGATACAAAAAGGAGAATCATATATGTGCTGCTTACAAGAGATCCACATCAGACCTAGAGATACATAGAGACTGAAAGTAAAAGAAGGAAAAAGATATTCCATGTGAATGGAAACCAAAAGAAAGCTAGAGTGGCAATCCTTATTTCAGACAAAATAGACTTTAAAATAAATAATATCATAAGTGACAAAGAAGGACACTATATAATGATCAGTGGATCAAGCCAAGAAGAAGACATCATAACAATTGTAAATATTTATGCACACAACATCAGTTCAGTTCAGTCACTCAGTCATATCTGACCCTGTGACCCCATGGACTGTAGCACGTCAGGCTACCCTGTCCATCAACAACTCCCAGAGCTTCTCAAACTCATGTCCATCAAGTCAGTGATGCCATCCAACCATCTCATCCTCTGTCATTCCCTACCCCTCCCACCTTCAATCTTTCCCAGCATCAGGGTCTTTCCAATGAGTCAGTTCCCATTCACAATTGCAATAAAAATAATAAAATATCTAGGAATAAATCTACTTCAGGAGACAAAAGAATTGTATACAGAAAATTATAAGACACTGGTGAAAGAAATAAAAAAATGACATAAAAAATGGAGAGATTTTTCCATGTTCCTGGGTAGGAAGAATCAATATTGTGAAAATGACTATATTACAAAATGCAATCTACAGATTCAATATAATCCCTGTTAAATTACAAAAGACCCTGAATGACCAAAGCCATCTTGAGAAAGAAGAATGGAACTGGAGGAATAAACTTTCATGACTTCAGACTATACTACAAAGCTACAGTCATCAAGACAGTATGGTACTGGCACACACACAAAAAAAAACAGAAATATGGGGTAATGGAACAAGACAGAGAACCCAGGGATAAACCCATGAACCTACAGATACCTTATTTATGACAAAGGAGGCAAGAATATACAATGGGGCAAAGATAGCCTCTTCAATATGTGGTGCTGGGAAAACTGGACTGCTACATGCAAAAGAATGATATTGGAACACTTCCTAATGCCATATATAAAGTCAAAATGAATTAAAGATTAGATCTCATTCAAAATTGATAGAGAAATCAAAAGCTTTAGACAAGCAGAAGTTTAGAGAATTCAGCACCACCAACTAGCCTTGCAACAAATACTAAAGGGACTTACATAGCCAGTAAGCACAAGAGAAAGGAAAGACCTACAAAAACAAACCCAAAACAAACAAGAAAATGCTAATAGGAACATATGCATCAAAAATTACCTTAAATGTAAACAAACTAAATGCACCAACCAAAAGATACAGACTGATTGAATGGATACAAAAAGGAGAATCATATATGTGCTGCTTACAAGAGATCCACATCAGACCTAGAGATACATAGAGACTGAAAGTAAAAGAAGGAAAAAGATATTCCATGTGAATGGAAACCAAAAGAAAGCTAGAGTGGCAATCCTTATTTCAGACAAAATAGACTTTAAAATAAATAATATCATAAGTGACAAAGAAGGACACTATATAATGATCAGTGGATCAAGCCAAGAAGAAGACATCATAACAATTGTAAATATTTATGCACACAACATCAGTTCAGTTCAGTCACTCAGTCATATCTGACCCTGTGACCCCATGGACTGTAGCACGTCAGGCTACCCTGTCCATCAACAACTCCCAGAGCTTCTCAAACTCATGTCCATCAAGTCAGTGATGCCATCCAACCATCTCATCCTCTGTCATTCCCTACCCCTCCCACCTTCAATCTTTCCCAGCATCAGGGTCTTTCCAATGAGTCAGTTCCCATTCACAATTGCAATAAAAATAATAAAATATCTAGGAATAAATCTACTTCAGGAGACAAAAGAATTGTATACAGAAAATTATAAGACACTGGTGAAAGAAATAAAAAAATGACATAAAAAATGGAGAGATTTTTCCATGTTCCTGGGTAGGAAGAATCAATATTGTGAAAATGACTATATTACAAAATGCAATCTACAGATTCAATATAATCCCTGTTAAATTACAAAAGACCCTGAATGACCAAAGCCATCTTGAGAAAGAAGAATGGAACTGGAGGAATAAACTTTCATGACTTCAGACTATACTACAAAGCTACAGTCATCAAGACAGTATGGTACTGGCACACACACAAAAAAAAACAGAAATATGGGGTAATGGAACAAGACAGAGAACCCAGGGATAAACCCATGAACCTACAGATACCTTATTTATGACAAAGGAGGCAAGAATATACAATGGGGCAAAGATAGCCTCTTCAATATGTGGTGCTGGGAAAACTGGACTGCTACATGCAAAAGAATGATATTGGAACACTTCCTAATGCCATATATAAAGTCAAAATGAATTAAAGATCTAAATGTAAGACTAGAAACTATAAAACTCTTAGAGGAAAACATAGGCAGAACACTCGATGACATAAATCAAAGCAAGATCTTCTATGACCCACCTCGAATAACGGGAATAAAAACAAAAATAAACAAATAGGACCTAATTAAACTTAAAACTTCTGCACAGCAAAGGAAACTACAAACAAGGTGAAAAGAAAACCCTCAGAATGAGAGAAAATAGTAGCAAAGGAAACAACTGACAAAGAATTAATTTCCAAAACATACAAACAGTTCATACAACTCAATACTAGAAAAAACAAACAACTCAGTCAAAAAGTGGGGAAAAGACCTAAACAGACATTTCTCCAAAGAAGACGGTTAACAAGCACATGAAAAGATGCTAAACGTCACTCATTATTAGAGAAATCCAAATCAAAGTTACAATGACAAACCACTTCACACCAGTCAGAATGGCCATCATCAAAAATTCTACAAACAACAAATGCTGGAGAAGGTGTGGAGAAAAGGGAACACTCTTGCATTGCTGGTGGGAATGTAAACTGATACAGACACTATGGAAGATGGTATGGAGATTCCTTACAAAGTTAGGAATAAAACCCCCATATGACACAGAATCCCACTCCTAGGCATATACGCTGAGGAAATCAAAATTGAAAAAGAAATATGCCCCAATGTTCACTGCAGCACTATTTACAATAGCTAGAACACAGAAGCAACCTAGATGTCCAGTGACATATGAATGGATAAAAAGGCAGTGATATATTTATACAATGGAATAATACTCAACCATAAAAAAGAACATGTTTGAGTCAGTTCTAATGAGGTGAGGTGGACGAACCTAGGGCCTCTTATACAGCATGAAGTAAGTCAGACAGAGAAATATAAATATCTTGTACTGAGGCATATATATGGAATCTAAAAAGATGGCACTGATGAATTCATTTTCAGGGAGGCAATAGAGAAACAGACAGAGAACAGACTTATGGACATGGAGGGAGGGGAGGAGGGAGATGTATGGAGTGAGTAACATGGAAATTTACAATACCATATATAAAATAGGTAGCCAATTGGAATTTGCTGTGTGACTGAGGGAACTCAAACAGGGGCTCTGTGACAGGTTGAAGGGTGGGATGGGGAGGAGGATGGGAAGCAGGTTAGGGAGTGAGGGGACATGGGTGTATCTATGGCTGATTCCTGTTTATCTGTGACAGAAAAACCACACAATTCTGTAAAGCAATTATCCTTCAATTAAAAAAATTTTGAAGAGAACAAAAACAGAAAGCCTTCTTAAATGAACAGTAAAAAGAAATTGAGGAAAACAATAGAATAGTAAAGACTAGAGATCTCTTTGGGAAACTTAGAGATGCCAAGGTAAAATTACCACACAATTGCACTCATTTCACATGGAGAAGGAAATGGCAACCCACTCCAGTGTTCTTGCCTGGAGAATCCCAGGAACGGGGGAGCCTGGTGGGCTGCTGTCTATGGGGTCACACAGAGTCAGACATGGCTGAAGTGACTTAGTAGCAGTAGCAGCACATGGTAGCAAGGTAATTCTCAAAATCTTTCAACCTAGGCATCAAGAGTATGTGAACCAAGATGTAGTAGCTGGATTTAGAAAAGGCAGAGGAACCAGAGTTCAAATTGCCAACATCTGCTGGATCACAGAAAAAGCAAGGGAATTCCAGAAAAACATTTACTTCTGCTTCATTGACTGTGTGGATCACAACAAACTGTGGAAAATTCTTAAAGAGATTGGAATACCAGACCACCTTACCTGCCTCCTGAGAAACCTGTATGCAGGTCAAGGAGCCACAGTTAGAACTGGACATGGAAAAATGGACTGGTTCGAAATTGGGAAAGAAGTACATCAAGGCTGTATCTTGTCACCTTGATCATTTAACTTATATGCAGAATACATATATATACCACATGGGATGAAGCTCAAACTGGAATCAAGATTGCCAGGAGAAAGATCAGTAACCTCGGATATGCAGATGATACCTCCCAAATGGCAGAAAGTGAAGAGGATTTAATGAACCTCTTGAAGAAGGTGAAAGAGGAGAGTGAAAAAAACTAGCTTATAACTCAACATTCAAAAAACTAAGATCATGACATACTGTCCCACCACTTCATGGCAAATAGATAAGGAAACAATGAAAACTGTGACAGACTTTATTTTCTTGGATTCTGAAATCACTGTGGACAATGACTGCAACCATGAAATTAAAAGATATTTGCTCTTTGGAAGAAAAGCTATGATAAATCTTGTGAAACTGAAAGTCGTCAGTCGTGTCTGACTCTTTGCAACCCCATGGACTATACAGTCCATGGAATTCTCCAGGCAGAATACTGGAGTAGGTAGCCATTCCCTTCTCCAGGGGATCTTCCCAACCCAGGGATCAAATCCAGGTCTCCCTCATTGCAGGTGGATTCTTTACCATCTGAGCCACAGGGGAAGCCCAAGAATACTGGAGTGGGTAGCCTATCCCTTCTCCAGCGGATCTTCCCAATCCAGGAATCGAACTGGGGTCTCCTGCATTGCAAGTGGATTCTTTATCAACCGAGCTATGAGGGAAGCCCATGAGAAATGGGCTAAGTATTTTATAGCTTTCCTCCCAAGTAGTCTTTTAATTTCATGGCTGCAGTCGAGGAGAAACTAAAGAGCCTCTTGATGAAGGTGAAAGAGGAGAGTGAAAAAGCTGGCTTATAACTCAACATTCAAAAAACTAAGATCATGGCATTGGATCCCATCTCTTCTAGGCAAATAGATGGGGGGAAAGTGGAAGCAGTGACAGCTTTTCCTTTCTCAGTCTCCAAAACCACTGGGAACAATGACTTCAGCCATGGAATTAAAAGATGCTTGCTCCTCGGGAGTAAAGTTATGACAAGCCTTGCATATTAAAAAGCAGAGATATGACTTTGCTGACAAATGTCCATATAGACAAAGCTACATTTTTTCCAGTAGTCATGTATGGATGTGAGAATTAGACCATAAAGAAAGCTGAGCACTGGAGAATTGATGCTGGAGAAGACTCTTGAGAGTCCCTTGGACAGCAAGGAGATCAAACCAGTCAATGCTAAAGGAAATCACCCTGAATATTCATTGGAAGGACTGATGCTGAAACTGAAGCTCCAATATTTTGGCCACCTGATGTGAAGAGCCTACTCATTGGAAAAGACCCTGATGCTGGGAAAGATTGAGGGCAGGAGGAGAAGGGGGTGACACAGGATGAGATAGTTGGATGGCATCATCAAACAATGGACATGAGTTTGAACAAACTCTGGGAGATAGTGAAGGCCAGGGAAGCCTGTCGTGCTGCAGCCCATGGGTTTGCAATCAGTCAGACATGACTGAGCAACTAAACAATAAATGTATAGCATACAAAAGAGTGTTTGCTATTGTACTGGCCTTTTCAGCTGGCTGCACAACCCTTTTGTAGGTTAATTCATTGTAGTATAAGAAGAGTGGCTTTCAAATATGTCAGTTCATTCCACAGTGGGAGAAAGTTCTCATGGTAGCTTCATTATCCCCCACACTCCAAAGGAACACCTGCTGCCCACCCTGTATGTTCTCACCACCAATGCATAGAGTTTTTGGAAATATAAATTTATTTATTTTAATTGGAGGCTAATTACTTTACAATATTTTAGTGATTTTCCCATACATTGACATGAATCAGGCATGGGTGTACATGTGTTCCCCATCCTGAATTCCCCTCCCACCTCCCTCCTCATCCCATCCCACTGGGTCATCCCAGTGCACCAGCCCTGAGCACCCTGTCTTATGCATTGAACCTGGACTGATGATTCATTTCACAAATGATAATATACATCTTTCAATGCCATTCTCCCAAATCATCACACCCTCTCCCTCTCCCACAGAGGCCAAAAGACTGTTCTAGACATCTGTGTCTCTTTTGTTGTCTCACAAACAGGGTTATCATTACCATCTTTCTAAATTCCATATATATGCGTTAGTATACTGTATTAGTGTTTTTCTTTCTGACTTATATTCTGAAGGCTGTCTTTTCACCTTGCTTAGAGTTTCCTTTGTTGTACAGAAGCTTTTAAGTTTAATTAGGTCCCATTTTTTTATTTTTGCTTTTATTTCCAATATTCTGGGAGGTGAGTCATAGAGGACCCTGCTGTGATGTATGTCAGAGAGTGTTTTGCCTATGTTCTCCTCTAGGGTTTTTATAGTTTCTGGTCTTACATTTAGATCTTTAATCCATTTTGAGTTGATTTTTGTGTATACTGCCAGAAAGTGTTCTAGTTTCATTCTTTTACAAGTGGTTCACCAGGTTTCCCAGCACCACTTGTTAAAGAGATTCTCTTTAATCCATTGTATATTCTTGCCTCTTTTGTCAAAGATAAGGTGTCCATAGGTGTGCAGATTTATTTCTGGGCTTTCTATTTTGTTCCATTGATCTATATTTCTGTCTTTGTGCTACTACCATACTATCTTGATGACTATGGCTTTGTAGTAGAGCCTGAAGTCAGGCAGGTCGATTCCTCCAGTTCCATTTTTCTTTCTCAAGATTGCTTTGGCTATTTGAGGCTTTTTGTATTTCCATACAAATTGTGAAATTATTTGTTCTAGCTCTGTCAAAAATACCGTTGGTAGCTTGATAGGAATTGCATTGAATCTATAAATTGCTTTGGGTAGTATACCCATTTTCACTATATTGATTCTTCCGATCCATGAACATGGTATATTTCTCCATCTATTGATGTCCTCTTTGATTTCTTTCACCAGTGTTTTATAGTTTTCTATAGCCAAGGAATTTTGAGAATTTAAAACAGACCTGGAGGAATCAGGCACCCTGATTTCCATCTATACTACCAAGTTACAGTCATTGAAACAGTATGAAATTGGCACAAATACAGAAATATAGATCAATGAAACTAGGTAAAGTCCAGAGATAAACCCACCCACCTATGGTCAACAAATCTATGACAAAGTAGGCAAGAATACACAATGGAGAAAAGACAGCCTATTCAATAAGTGATGCTGGGAAAACAGGGCAGCTACATGTAAAAAAATTAAATTAGAGCACTCCCTAACACCATCCACAAAGATAAACTCAAAATGGAATAAAGATTTAAATATATGGTGAACACTATAAAATTCTTACAGGAAAACATACACAAAACATTCTGACATAAATCATAACCAGATCATTTTTTATCCACTATGTAGAACAATGAAAATAAAAACAAAAATAGACAAATGGAATCTAATTAAACTTAAAAGCTTTTGCACAGCAAAGGAAACTATAACAAGGTGAAAATACAATGCTCAGAATAGGAGAAAATATTTGGAAGCAAAGTAACTGACAAAGGATTAATCTGTAAAATATACAGATAGCTCATGCAGCTCAATATAAAAACAGTCAAAAATTAATGGTAGATCTAAATAGATATTTCTCCCAAGAATAAATATAGATGGCCAAAATGCACATGAAAAGATATTCAACATCATTAATTATTAGAGAAATGCAAATCAAAATTACAATGTGATATCACCTCACACTGCCCAGAATGGCCATTATGGAAAATTTTACAAACGGTAAATGCTGGAGAAGGTGTGGAGAAAAAGGAACCCTCCTACACTGTTAGTGGCAATGTCAATTGGTACAGCCACTATGGAGAACATTATGGAAGCTTCTTAAAAAACTAAAAATACAGCTACCACATGACCTAGAAATCCTACACCTAGGCATATACATGGAGAAAACCATAATTTGAAAATATATGTGCATCCCAATGTTAACTGCAGCAATATTTACAATAGTGGAGAAGGAAAAGTGCAACCCACTCCAATAGTATTGCCTGGAAAATCCCACAGACAGAGTAGCCTGACAGGTTACAGCCCATGTGGTCACAAAAGAGTCAAATATGAGTTAGCATCTAAATGGCAATAACAACAAAATTTACAATATCTAAGACATGGAAATGAGAGAGTTAATTCTTAGGCAGGTTGATAAGAAGTCCAGGGTCTCAGAGGAGGAGAGATGGGTCTGGGGATCCCAAGGGAGAGAAAGGGGTCTGGAGTTTTCAAGGAGGAGGAAAGGACAAACATCTTTTTTTCTCTACATTCCTTAGTCTTAGTCACATAAAACGTTTTTTTCTTTAAGCCTAGAACTAATGATTACATAACAAACAATTCAGTTGAAACTCTACTAATGATTATATTCTTCAGTATTTTTGCCTTGAGAACCCCCTGAACAGTATGAAAAAGCAAAATTATAAGATACTGAAAGAGAAACTCCCTAGGTCGGCAGGTGCCCAATATTCTACTGGAGATCAGTGGAGAAATAACTCCAGAAAGAACGAAGGGAAGGAGACAAAGCAAAAACAATACTCAGTTGTGGATGTGACTAGTGATAGAAGCAAGGTTGGATGCTGTAAAGAGCAATATTGCATAGGAACCTGGAATGTCAGGTCCATGAATCAAGGCAAATTGGAAGTGGTCAAACAGGAGATGGCAAGAGTGAGCATTGACATTCTAGGAATCAATGAACTAAGATGGACTGGAATGGGTGAATTTAACTCAGATGACCATTATATCTACTACTGTGGGCAGGAATCTCTTAGAAGAAATGGAGTAGCCATCATGGTCAACAAAAGAGTCTGAAATGCAGTACTTGGATGCAATCTCAAAAATGACAGAATGATCTCTGCTTGTTTCCAAGGCAAACCATTCACTATCATGGTAATCTAAGCCTATGCCCCAACCAGTAACGCTGAAGAAGCTGAAGTTGAATGGTTCTATGAAGAACTACAAGACCTTTTAGAACTAACACCCAAAAAAGATGTCCTTTTCATTATAGGGGAATGGAATGCAAAAGTAGGAAGTCAGGAAACACCTGGAGTAACAGGCAAATTTGGCCTTGGAGTACGGAATGAAGCAGAGCAAAGGCTAATAGAGTTTTGTGCTGAAGTTGAATGGTTCTATGAAGAACTACAAGACCTTTTAGAACTAACACCCAAAAAAGATGTCCTTTTCATTATAGGGGAATGGAATGCAAAAGTAGGAAGTCAGGAAACACCTGGAGTAACAGGCAAATTTGGCCTTGGAGTACGGAATGAAGCAGAGCAAAGGCTAATAGAGTTTTGCCAAGAGAACGCACTGGTCATAGCAAACACCCTCTTCCAACAACACAAGAGAAGACTCTACACATGGACATCACCAGATGGTCAACACCGAAATCAGATTGATCATATTCTTTAGAGCCAAAGATGGAGAAGCTCTATACTGTCAGCAAAAACAAGACTGGGAGCTGACTATGGCTCAGATCATGAACTGCTTATTGCCAAATTCAGACTTAAATTGAAGAAAGTAGGGAAAACCGTTAGACCATTCAGGTATGACCTAAATCAAATTCCTTATGACTTACAGTGGAAGTGAGAAATAGATTTAAGGGACTAGATCTGATAGACACAGTGCCTGATGAACGATGGACGGAGGTTCCTGACATTGTACAGGAGACAGGGATCAAGACCATCCCCATGGAAAAGAAATGCAAAAAAGGAAAATGGCTGTCTGAGGAGGCCTTACAAATAGCTGTGAAAAAAAGAGAAGTGAAAAGCAAAGGAGAAAGGAAAGATATAAGCGTCTGAAGGCAGAGTTCCAAAGAATAGCAAAGAGAGATAAAAAAAAGCCTTCTTCAGTGATCAATGCAAAGAAATAGAGGAAAATAACAGAATGAGAAAGACTAGAGATCTCTTCAAGAAAATTAGAGATACCAAGGAAATATTTCATGCAAAGATGGGCTCGATAAAGGACAGAAATGGTCTGGACCTAACAGAAGCAGAAGACATTAAGAAGAGATGGCAAGAATACACAGGAGAACTGTACAAAAAAGATCTGCAAGACCATGATAATCACGATGATGTGATCACTCACCTAGAGACAGACATCTTAGAATAGGAAGTCAAGTGGGCCTTAGAAAGTATCACTATGAACAAAGCTAGTGGAGGTGATGCAATTCCAGTTGAGTTCTTTCAAATCCTGAAAGATGATGTTGTGAAAGTGCTGCACTCAATATGCCAGCAAATTTGGAAAACTCAGCAGTGGCCATAGGACTAGAAAAGGTCAGTTTTCATTCCAATCCCAAAGAAAGGCAATGCCAAAGAATGCTCAAACTACCAAACAATTGTACTCATCTCACATGCTAGTAAAGTAATGCTCCAAATTCTCCAAGCCAGGCTTCAGCAATATGTGAACAATGAACTTCCTGATGTCCAAGCTGGTTTCAGAAAAGGCAGAGGAACCAGAGATCAAATTCCCAACATCTGCTGGATCATGGAAAAAGCAAGAGAGTTCCAGAAAAACATCTATTTCTGCTTTATTGACTATGCCAAAGCCTTTGACTGTGTGGATCACAATAAACTGTGGAAAATTCTGAGACAGATGGGAATACCAGACCCCTGACCTGCCTCTTGAGAAATCTGTATGCAGGTTAGGAAGCAACAGTTAGAACTGGACATGGAACAACAGACTGGCTCTAAATAGGAAAAGGAGTACGTCAAGGCTGTATATTGTCACCCTGCTTACTTAACTTATATGCAGAGTACATCATGAGGAACGCTGAACTGGAAGAAACACAAGCTGGAATCAAGATTTTGAAAAAGATGGGAATACCAGACCACCTGACCTGCCTCTTGAGAAACCCATATGCAGGTCAGGAAGCACCAGTTAGAACTAGACATGGCAAAAAGACTGGTTACAAATAGGAAAAGGAGTACATCAAGGCTGTATATTGACACCCTGCTTATTTAACTTCTATGCAGAGTACATCATGAGAAACGCTGGGCTGGAAGAAGCACAAGGTGGAATCAAGATTGCCAGGAGAAATATCAATAACCTCAGATATGCAGATGACACCACTCTTATGGCAGAAAGTGAAGAGGAACTAAAAAGCCTCTTGATGAAAGTGAAAGAGGTTAGTGAAAAAGTTGGCTTAAAGCTCAACATTCAGAAAACTAAGATCATGGCATCTGGTCCCATCACTTCATGGGAAATAGATGGGGAAACAGTGGAAGCAGTGTCAGACTTTATTTTTTGGGGGGCGCCAAAATCACTGCAGATGGCGATTGCAGCCATGAAATTAAAAACACTCCTTGGAAGGAAAGCTATGGCCAACCTAGATTGCATATTCAAAAGCAGAGACATTACTTTGCCAACAAATGTCCATCTTGTTAAGGCTATGGTTTTTCCAGTGGTCATGTATGGATGTGAGAGTTGGACTGTGAAGAAAGTTGAGCACTGTAGAATTGATGCTTTTGAACTGTGGTGTTGGAGAAGACTCTTGAGAGTTCCTTGGACTGCAAGGAGATTCAACCACTCCATTCTAAAGGAGATCAGTCCTGGGTATTCTTTGGAAGGAATGATGCTAAAGCTGAAACTCCAGTACTTTGGCCACCTCATGCAATGTGTTGATTCATTGGAAAAGACTGTGATGCTGGGAGGAATTGGGGGCAAGAGGAGAAGGGGACGACAGAGGATGAGATGGCAGGATGGCATCGCTGAGTTGATGGACATGAGTTTGCATGAACTCCGGGAGTTGGTTATGGCCATGGAGGCTTGGCGTGCTGTGATTCATGGGGTCGCAAAGCGTCGGACACTACTGAGTGACAGAACTGAACTGAACTGAATTTGCCTTGGTTCATGGACCTAACATTCTAGTTTCCTATGCAATATTGTTCCTTCCAGCATCAGACTTACTTCCGTCACCAGTCACATCCACAGCTGGGTGCTTTTTTGGTTTTGTTTTTTGCTGTGGCTCTGTCTCTTCATTCTTTCTGGAGTCATTACTCTGGACCACATTTTGTCAGGACTCCCCAGCATGACCTGTCCGTCTTGGGTGGCCCTGCATGGCATGGTTCATTGTTTCATTGTATTAGACAAGGCTGTGGTGCATGTAATCAGATTGGTTAGTTTTCTGTGACTTTCATTTTCAGTATGTCTGCCCTCTGATGGAGAAAGATAAGAGGCTGATGAGAGAGATTGACTGAAGTGGAAACTGCATCTTGTTCTGATGTGTGGGGCCATGCTCAGTAAATATTTAATCCAATTTTCTGTTGAAGGGCAGGGCTGTGTTCCCTTCCTGTTATTTGACCTCCACCTATGGTGGAGGTAATGAAGATAATGGTGACCTCCTTCAAAAGTTCCCATGCACACACTGCTACACTCAGTACCCCCAATCCCACAGCAGGCCACCACTGACCCACGCCTCCCCAAGAGACTCCTGCACACTCAGGGGCAAATCTGGGTCAGTCTTTTGTGGGGTAACTGTTCCTTTCTCCTGGGTCCTGATGTGCACAAGGTTCTGTTTGTGCCCTCCAAGAGTCTTTTTCCCAGACCTGTGTAAGTTCTGGAGGTTCTATGCTAGGGCTAATGGTGACCTCCACTACTGGTAAAGAATCCGTCCGCAATGTGGTTTGATCTTGGTTTGATCTTGACCTTGGTTTGATCCCTGGGTTGGGAAAGCCCCCTGGAGAAGGGAAAGGCTGCCCACTCCAGTATTCTGGCCTGGAGAATTCTATACAGTCCATGGAGTTGCTCTCCCCCGAGCCTCACTTTTCGGCTTCCCTGACAGCTCAGTTGGTAAAGGAGAAAGGTAGGGGACAGGAAAATCTCTTCTGAATCAGTCTTTTTGTTTCCTACCCAAATCTACTTACTGATATATACTTTTTTTGTACTCAGCTGCCCCAAGTATTCTTACAGGCTTTTCCATTTAAATCAATGGAAGAGACAGGGTGGAGTGTACTTACTCCATCTTAACTGGAACCCAATCTTCAGAGACACTTAAAAGGTATAATCTATAGGTTTTGGTGATGAATTAAAGGTAGGGTATGAAGGAGAAAGAAAGGAGTCTCATGTAGACATCCAGGCTTCTGTCGTGGGTGACTGGATAGTGTTATCATTAGCCAGGATAAGAAAAGTTATAGGTGAAGTAGATTCAAGAAAGATGCTGCATATTAGCAAAATAGCAAATTCAGAAGTTCCAACCTCTTGTTTCCCCACAGAAATAATAAAAATAAAACCAATTAGAAACTGTCTGAACTGATTTTTCCAGAGCTCAGAGAAACAAAAGATTACAGAAACCAGGTGAATTCTGAATCAAGAAAAAGACACCTTCATAATGGCAAGAAAGTTTTGTGGCTTTTTGACTCAGTTTTACCCACACTCTCCTCCCCAGTGCAGCAGTGTTTTGATCTTGAAGAATTGGAAGCCTGGTTCCTAGTTGCTTCTCATAAACCAGAGAGAGAAGAGAAGACATTATTTGCAAAGTATTGTTTTTGGTTATGTTTATTCTAACCTGCCTTGGGGATAACCAGAAGGACTGATGCAAAATGTTTATCTTGGTTTCACATAATTTAAAACTCAGGTGGAAAAAGCAGTGGATACCATATATTAAGTGCTTTAAAGCAGACTAGAGACCTACAGACCCTAAAGTCAAGAGATTATGAGTGCACATATACAACAGAACATCTAAGGCCCAGTGGAGAAGTTAATGTGAGACTCTAGGTAATTAGGATATTCAAAATGAGTCTTATATAAGTGAAAAGCCATGTAAATAAACAAATGGGACCTATTAAACTTAAAAGCTTTTGCACAGCAAAGGATTCCATAAACAAGACAAGAAGACATCTCACAGAATGGGAGAAAATATTTGCAAATGAAGCAACTGACAAGGGATTAATCTTCAAAATATGCAAACAGCTCATGCAGCTCAATATTTAAAAAAAAAATAAAAAAATTGGGTGTATGATCTAAATAGATATTTCTCTCAAGAATACATCAGTTCAGTTCAGTTCAGTCACTCAGTCGTGTCCGACTCTGCGAACCCATGAATTGCAGCACGCCAGGCCTCCCTGTCCATCACCAACTTCCGGAGTTCACTCAGACTCACGTCCATCGGGTCA
>SJYT01080629.1:22332-97368 GCA_006410635.1 Cephalophus harveyi | reverse complement strand
CATATACACCCATGGTGGATTCATGTCAATGTATGGCAAAACCAGTACGGTATTGTAAAGTAAAATAAAGTAAAAATTTAAATAAATGAATATTTGATTACAAAATGATGTATATCAGAATATATGCATAGAGTCACAAAAATGTAAAAGACTAGCCACATACTGACAAAAATAGGCAAGATAAGTGTAATGCTTTTAATTAAGAACAGATTATTACTTAGACTATACAAGAAATGTGTGCAAATCAGTAAGAAAAAGCAAGCAACCCAATTTTAAAAGTGGGTAAAATGTTTGAACCCTCAATTCACAAAGAAGGAACTCTAAATGATCATCAACATATGAGAAGATGGTCAGCTTTGCTAAAAATTAGGAAAAGTTCAAGTTAAAAACATAATTTACTTTGTCAGATCTAGCATATTGGCATAAACAAAAAATACTGGTAATATTAAATATCAATGAAGATGTGAGGAACTGGGAGCATTCACATTGTTAGTAGGAGTGTGTAAATTGGTGTGCATTTTTTTATAAATATTTGATGATATCTACTAAAAGGAAGAGGTAAGTTCTTTTTGATCCATCAATTCCATATGTATCAAAATAATTTATTAATGAGAAAGAGAAAATACAAAAAAAAGGTTAATTGCATTTTTATGTATATGTATATACCTATGAATGTATATGTATGTATATGTAATATACTATATATTATCTCATATACGTAATGTAAATGATTTAAAGAGGGAAATTAGTGAATACAATTTCATTGAATACAAATTCTTTGAATACAATTACATTGAATATAAAAACATGCTCAGATATCAAGATAGAAGGCTCCAGTTAAAGTGAATGTCCTAGATATATAAAAAATGGATATGTTTTAAAATTGTATTTCAAGTTACAAAATAATTAATAGCACAGTTACATTTATATATATATTTTAAAAACTATCACAACAAATCCCAGTATTACATGTTATTAATGTCTCTGTAACTATACTAAAATTGAAAGTATAGATTGTAATGAATTATATAACCACTCTAAAATAGTGGGTTTTTTCTAGAGTTTAAGCATGGCAAATTAGATTTCTTATGCAGACCTCTTGCCTCAGCTCTAATGTCTTATATTGTTTTAAAATATAGATCTGAAGCAAATATGGATAATAGTTCTGACATATCAGTAGAAAAAATTTGCTGACTGATATTTCACACTTTTTATTTGGAATGCATTATATTGTTCAGTTACTCAGTCTTATCCCACTCTCTGTGACCCCATGGACTGCACCACACCAGACTTCCCTGTTCCTCACCATTTCCCAGAGCTTGCTCAAGCCTCATGTCCATTGAGTCAGTGAGGCCACCCAACCATCTTGTCTTCTGTCGTCCCCTTGCCTTCAATCTTTCTGAACATCAGGGTCTTTTCCAGTAAGTCATTCTTCACATCAGGTGGCCAAATTATTGGAGCTTCAGCTTCAGCATCAGTCCTTCCAATGAATATTCAGGATTGATTTTATGTTTATGAGGAAAATTGAAACTATTTCTCTTTGAAATATTTTATTATTAGAAAAGAAGAAAGAACTTAAATGAATTAAGCAAGTTGAATTTAATTTGTTAGATTCTTCTTAGAAGAAATTTATCAGGAGTCATCAGGTTTGGAAGACAGTTATATGAATGCTATTGGTCCTTAACCTTGTAAACACCTAGGGTCCTCTTTTCCTTCTGTATTTGTTCTCCTATCCATTCTCTTTTAATTTGTTAAATGTGCTGTTTTGGTTATATAACTTTTAAACAACTTTTCCCATTGTAATTTTGCTTTTTATTCATTCCTTTTTATATTGCTCTTTATCTTAGGTGATATCAACCTATGTATAGTTTTTATTTCTGTAATTTTTATTATTTTAGCTTCTTTCTCAATTTAGATTCCCTACTGTATCTGTACCACTATATTTTTATGTATTCTTAAGTTTATTTTATCACTTTATCTTACTGTTTAAGTGACAGGCTCAATATTTTATCTTCAGTAACATCCCCATTGCTAATTTTATCTATTTCTGATAAATTCTTCTGTCATCCTTCTCTGTTATTTTCAAGTATAAAAATCATTTTGGAATAGGAGTAGTAATGGAGACTGTCCCTGGCCTGAGGCATATTGAAGCATTTTCTTTACAAACACACCTGCACGGAATCTATCAGCCATCTTCTGTTGATTTCTATGCTCTCTCGAAAAATGAATCATCTGATTTCAAATTCCTTAAGAGTAATCTAGGAGAAAGTAGACATAAAAACCACCTTCACAATCCTGCTTTCACTGCAATACACTCAAGTCATAGGAATGATATTTTCTTTTTATATAAAACATTCCCAATTCCTTTATGAAATATATGCATATATTTTCCACATAAAGCATTCCCAATCCCTTTATGAAATCACAGTCATAATCATAATCCTTTTTCTCATATTTTCTTCTGGAGAGTAGCCAACATATAGACAAACTGTCACATCAGGGGAGTGGGCCACAGGAGAGAATCATTTGGAGCAGAATAGAGCTTGGAAAACATTTTCTACAGGCAACTTGACCTAAGAAATTCAGGATTGGTACCAAAATTCAATGAACTATATTGTAGGATAGGTCCCATGCCTTGATTATTACTGTTTTTGTAGTTCTTAGCTTAACATGGGTAAGAATTCAATAAATGTTTTATACAGTAATGAGTAAGTCCATTTAATTTGTCAGAAATAAGCTTGTCTTGCCTCAGAGTCAAGGATTGAGTCAAAGGCACACCAATCTTAAACTTCAAGAAGCAAAGGGCTTGACCTGTGATCTTGTAGACTTTCTGGAAAGTAACTTTCCATGACTTCACCTCTTTTCTGAAATGAGTGGCTAGAGTTCAAAATGCAAAAGACTTAACTTTTCCACAAAATGCAGTTCTATGCTATTAAATTTTAAGAGGTCAGCCCCTTATATTTCAGAAATATATTATGAAATTTTTGCACATAATTAAATTGAATTATATACGCTCTCAAACAGAGCAGAATAATATATTATGAGAAAGATAAGTTAAGACTTAACTTTTCCACAAAATGCAGTTCTATGCTATTAAATTTTAAGAGGTCAGCCCCTTATATTTCAGAAATATATTATGAAATTTTTGCACATAATTAAATTGAATTATATACGCTCTCAAACAGAGCAGAATAATATATTATGAGAAAGATAAGTGAAGTGAAGTCGCTCAGTCATGTCCGACTCTTTGCAATCCCATGGACTGTAGCCTACCAGGCTCCTCCCTCCATGGGATTTTACAAGCAATAGTACTAGAGTGGATTGCCATTTCCTTCTCCAGGGGATCTTCCCAACCCAGGGATCGAACCCGGGTCTCCCACTTTGTAGACAGATGCTTTTCCATCTGAGCCATGAGAAAGATAAAGAGAATACAAATAAAAAATGGATTTTTCCAAATTCTGGCATGAGTGCTCAAAAAAGTGAGTTTAATTGTCAAAAGATTTTACTCCTCTGTCTGTAAAATGAAGAGATTAATTTATTATTTTCAAAATGGGTTTTTACAGCCTGTTATTAAATCATAAAACCAATCAGGTGATTACAATCAGCATTATAAAATGAAATAGAAGAAAGATTTTTATAGGGTATTATATATATATATAAGGATAAGTAAAATATAATAAAATTTAGTTTTCAGTTCATATGTGTGTGTCAGTCTGTGTTCTAGATCATGATGAAATGTGTTTTTACTGTGTATCTTGATTTTAGAAAAAAAAGAGGCACTTAGCCAGCTATCTTCTAAATGTGACCATTTCTGATTTGAATATTCTAGCTATTTCAATCAACCAAATTCATTCTTATTTCATTCATTTTATGAAAAATATAAAAATATCTTGTTCATGAATCTATGTCTTAGCAAATTTATTGGCAGAAAATAGAATTTGATTTGAATACATTACCCAATTGACTTCCCATTAAGTACCTTATTTGTATATATTAGTAAAGTGGATGGTGGGAATATTATATTACTGTTTTCAGGGTAAAAACTGTTTTGATTTCCTTGTGACAAAAAGCATGAAGATAACCTTCTTTAATTTCCTACTCTACTTAGCCTAAGAAACTTTGTTACAAATATTTGAATCACATCTTCACACTGATTTTTTTTTTAATTTTATATTGAAGTATAGCTAATTTACAATATTTTTTAGTTTCAGTTGTACAGCAAAGTGATTCAGTTATTTATTTATATATACATATTTTCAGATTATTTTCCATTATAGGTTACTATAAATCCTTATTGCTTATCTATTTTATATAAAATAGTATGTATCTGTTAATCCCATACTCCTAATTTTCCCTCCCACCTACCTTTCCCTTTGGTAACCGAGGAGATCCAACCAGTCCATCCTAAAGGAGATCAGTCCTGGGTGTTCACTGGAAGGACTCATGTTGAAGATGAAACTCCAGTTCTTTGGGCACCTGATGTGAAGAGCTGACTCATTTAAAAAGACCCTGATGCTGAGAAAGATTGAGGGCAGGAGGAGGAGAGGATGACAGAGGATGAGATGGTTGGATGGCATCATCGACACGATGCACATGAGTTTGGGTAGGCTCCGGGAGTTGGTGATGGACAGGAAAGCCTGGCGTGCTGCAATTCATGGAGTTACAAAGAGTCAGACATGACTGAGCCACTGAACTGAACCATTAGTTTGTTTTCTGTGACTGTAAGTCTGTCTTGTAAACTAATTTGTATTATTTTTTTAGATTCCACATATGAGTGTCATATATTTGTCTTTATCTGATTTGTTTCCAACTGGCAATATTTCTTTCTTGTATATGAGTAATATTCCATTGTATGTGTGTGTGTGTCACACCACATATTCTTTATCCATTCATCTGTCAATAGACACAGGTTGCTTCCATGTCTCAGCTGCTGTAAATAGTGCTGCCATTGAGGTACATGTATCTTTTCAAATTAGAGTTTTTGCCTTTTCTGGATTATGCTGAGAGCTGGGATTGCTGGATCATATGGTAAACTTATTTTTAGTTTTTTAAGAAACTTCCATACTGTTCTCCATAGTGGTTGCACCAATTTACAGTCCTACCAACAGGGTATGAAGGTTTCCTTTTCTCCACATCATCTCCAGCTTTTATTATCTGCAAACGTTTTGATGATGGCCATTCTGACTGGTATGAGGTAATACCTCATTGTAGTTTTGTGTTTCTCTAATAATTAATAATGTTGAGCACCTTTTCATGGACCTGTTGGACATCTGTATATCTTTGGACAAATGTCTGTTTAGGTCTTCTGCCCATTTACTGATTGGATTATTTGTTTTTGCAATATTGAGTTGTACTAGCTGGTTGTGGAAGTTAATCCTGTTTAGTCACACCATTTGCACATTTTTCCCTACTTTGTAGGTTGTCTTTTTGTCTTGTTTATGGTTTCCTTTGCTGTGCAAACATTTTTAAGTTTAATTAAGTGTTTATTTTTCCTTTTATTTCTTTTGACTTAGGAAACTAATCCAAGAAAATATTGCTACAACTTATGTTAAAGAGTGTTCTGCCTATGTTCTCTTTTAGGAGTTTCTACAGTGTCATGTTTTATATTTAGGTCTTTAAACCATTTGAGTTTATTTTTGTTTATGGTGTGAGGGAGCTTTCTAATATCATTGATATACATGAGACTCTCCAGCTTTGACAGTACCACTTGCTGAAGATACTGTTGCATATTCTTGCCTCCTTTGTTGAAGATTAATTGATAGTAGGGGTATAGGTTTGTTTCTGGGCTCTCTATTCTGTTCTGTTGATCTTTATGTCTGTTTTTGTGCCAGTACTATGTTGTTTTGATTACTGTAGCTTTGTAGTGTTAGCTAAAACCCAGGAGGGTTATACCTCCAGCTTTGTTCTTTTCCTCACAGTTGCTTTGACAACTGTTGATCTTTTGTTGTTTCATAAAAATTTCAGGATTATTTCTTCTATAATAGTTCTGTGAAAAAATCACATGTAACTTGAAAGAGGCTGCATTAAATATGTAGATTTTTTTGGTTACTATGACCACTTTAACAATATCTTGGTCTTATTTTTATACTATTCTAAGAAATAACAACTGTGAAATTTTACTTTATTTTTGTAGATCAAAGCAAAATTTAATATTGTCACATGGGAAGGTCTATAATTATTGAACACTGAACAATATAAAACACTGATAGCTTTAGATCATTAGCTATCAAGATCACTTTGAACGTTAGATTTCTTTTTTTCAGAACTTTCTGATATTCTATTCCTGGGATACTAATTTTTTGTTTGCTGTATTTACTGAAGCTTTCAGCCATTGATTGATTTTCCTGTGTAAACTTTAATATTGTTATTGTGAGGTTATCTTTATTTTTCTTTTAATACATGTGTATATTGCCCAGAAATTAAAAATGCACTTTCTTTGTTTACCTTCACTCTGGAGGAATTGATGACCCCAACTTCTCTTACGTTTTACTTTTTAACATTCTAACTCCTACATATTATAGGTTCCACTTGATTTCTCAGAGGTGACTTTTTTGGAGCTGCAAGTTTTATGTTAGGGATTCCTTTCAGGTCATTTGCTTTCTAGGGATCTAGGGTCCATATCTAAATCTAAAACCGATGAGGGCCCCTGGCATTACCCACTCTCATTTTCTCATGAACTGCTTTTGATTTTGCTCTGTCTTTAGCTCTCAGAATTTCCCTTTATTTTAAGGAATTTATTTATTTTGAAAATTGTATTATTTATAATTTCTATGTTTATACATACGGTTGGACTGCTTGCCACATCAGCTCAAGTTACTGGGGACAAAAGTCAAACCATCATATTTTTCAGAAGAAAGTTTGAGCACACATATCCACTTGTTGAAAGTATAGGTGATTTATACTTAAATTTCAAGAAGAATTAGACCAATTGGTTATTTCTCTCCCAACATAAATCTCATAAAAATGTATTTTTAATAGTTATCCATCATTATTGATAATGCTATATTCAGTTCAGTTCAGTTGAGTCGCTCAGTCGTGTCCGACTCTTTGCAACCCCATGAATCGCAGCACGCCAGGCCTCCCTGTTCATTACCATCTCTTGGAGTTCACTCAGACTCACGTCCATCGAGTCAGTGATGCCATCCAGCCATCTCATCCTCGGTCGTCCCCTTCTCCTCCTGCCCCCAATCCCTCCCAGCATCAGAGTCTTTTCCAATGAGTCAACTCTTCGCATGAGGTGGCCAGAGTACTGGAGTTTCAGCTTTAGCATCATTCCTTCCAAAGAACACCCAGGGCTGATCTCCTTCAGAATGGACTGGTTGGATCTCCTTGCAGTCCAAGGGACTCTCAAGAGTCTTCTCCAACACCACACTTCAAAAGCATCAATTCTTCGGTGCTCAGCCTTTACAGTCCAACTCTCACATCCATACATGACCACAGGAAAAACCATAGCTTTGACTAGACGGACCTTAGTCGGCAAAGTAATGTCTCTGCTTTTGAAAATGCTATCTAGGTTGGACATAACTTTTCTTCCAAGGAGTAAGCGTCTTCTAATTTCATGGCTGCAGTCACCATCTGGAGTGATTTTGGAGCCCAAAAAAATAAAGTCTGACACTGTTTCCACTGTTTCCCCATCAATATTTTCTAAGAGATTAGAACTTAAATGTTCTTACCAAANAAAGTAATGTCTCTGCTTTTGAAAATGCTATCTAGGTTGGACATAACTTTTCTTCCAAGGAGTAAGCGTCTTCTAATTTCATGGCTGCAGTCACCATCTGGAGTGATTTTGGAGCCCAAAAAAATAAAGTCTGACACTGTTTCCACTGTTTCCCCATCAATATTTTCTAAGAGATTAGAACTTAAATGTTCTTACCAAAAATAAAAGATACATTAAGAAAAAGAAACAAAAATGTGTTGTTTAAAAGGCATAATCTTCAACTGGAAAGGGCACAAAATGTTCCAAGCCAGATAAGTAAAAAATCACTTTTATACATATCATAGGAAAATTTTAGAACCCTGTAGTAAAATATAAAAATTATGGAAGTTCCCTAATGAGAAGTAGCATTTAAATAACAGAAATTGCATTGACCTTAACTTTCCTAATTGTTACATTGAATTTAAGAAATGAGTAATTTGTCTTCAGATTACTGTCATAAAAATTTACTTAAAGTTTTATACATTTATAGAAATAATAATACTGAAGCTATCATTAATAGAGAAAAAATACAAATCTTTTTCAGAAATACAAAAAAAAAGGATGTTTAAGTATTACTAAATAATGCATTTTAGAAAGAACTGTATATATAGTAGAAAATGTAATACAACAAACAGAAGGGAGAAAAATGATCTCCTATTACATGTTAGTTCAGTTCAGTTCAGTTCAGTCGCTCAGTCGTGTCCGACTCTTTGCGACCCCATGAATCGCAGCACGCCAGGCCTCCCTGTTCATCACCATCTCCCGGAGTTCACTCAGACTCACGTCCATCGAGTCCGTGATGCCATCCAGCCATCTCATCCTCGGTCGTCCCCTTCTCCTCCTGCCCCCAATCCCTCCCAGCATCAGAGTCTTGCATGTTAAGGTAACTGTAAAAATTAAATAGAGGGTTGAAGCTAAAATGTCAAATGTTAAAAAAGAAATAACATAGTGAGCTCATTTTTTTCACTCAAATAAAAGATATATTGATCAGAATGAGCTTCTACTACATATAGTAATAAGTAATTTTTAAAAATAGACGGGAGGTCGGTGATCCATTGCTAATATGGTAGCATCAGAGTCTTGCATGTTAAGGTAACTGTAAAAATTAAATAGAGGGTTGAAGCTAAAATGTCAAATGTTAAAAAAGAAATAACATAGTGAGCTCATTTTTTTCACTCAAATAAAAGATATATTGATCAGAATGAGCTTCTACTACATATAGTAATAAGTAATTTTTAAAAATAGACGGGAGGTCGGTGATCCATTGCTAATATGGTGACTCCACCATTATTTATGTAGCATTTATATTAAACATTTGTTTAATATTTAAACATATTTCTCTATCAATATGGTGAACTAATCAGCAACTATAACATTTCCTTCCAAATAAAAATACTTTTTACAAGCTGTCATTTTCTCCATTTCCTTCCAATATTCCATATTTTGTTGAAACCTTCTGGAGTTTTAATTTCTGGGTTTTATTATATTTTCAGTATGCTTCTACTTTTATAGAGTAAATTTTATTGATTGTCTTAAGGTTTATACTCACAGTCTCAAATGTTGTATATATTCAACTCTAATTTTTGCTGGCTTCTTTGTTCAACTCTGCTTTTTGTATTTTCTGAGCTTAATAAATTTTTATCTCAATTAAAAAAAAAGTCTTTGGATTAGGTCATTAATTGTTTCTAAAAGACCATCTTGCAAGTTGGATTCTTGCAAGTTGGAAAATATTCTTTTCTTACACTCAAAAAGTTTTACATTTACAAATTTCTTTTGGAATTGTGTTGTCCAAATTTTTTGTTTATCATCTATTTGCTTTTAAAATTTAACCCATTGATTTTCAATGCTCTAATTGTTTCATTGTTTGTATAATAGTAACTTCGAATTTTGTCAATATGACAATCTTTCTATAATCTCAGCAGATTTAAATTGCATGCATTTATCTTTTATTTCTTTGATATATTCTCATTCCATACATTAATTTTTCTCTTTTTGTGATTGATTATCTCTCCTTTTCATGATGCTGATTTCCTCATAAACCTGGTGGTTCTCTGTTGTAGTGCTATGTTTAAATATAAAAGACTATATTGATCAATATTGGTAGTCTGAGGATATTTGTCCAAGCTCACATGAAATTCTCTGATTCAGTCTTAGTAGGGCTACATCTGTAAAAGATATCCTGGTCCCCATTCTCTTGTTTACAAAGCTGGGGTAGAAGTGCATAACATGTGTCCAAAGGAATAGTTTTGAGAGTGTCAGATTAGCTATTTTGGAGAGAAAAGGAACTCTCAGTCTTTTGTACTGGCTATTATTTAACTCTGGATTTAACACTTCTCTACTCAGCAGATCTCAGAAGGTAATCTGGGTTAGGATTTCCTCTTTCATTTGAAAAACCTTGCTTGATGTTTTAACATCTACATGCACTCAGGAGTAATCTATGTGCATGTAGATATTAGCTGCATAGGCTTTAATTTTAGATGTAGATGCATTTTTAGATGAACAGCCCTTTAATTCCTTAAACTGAAACTTTGTTTCCTTTCCTTAATTGCCTGATACTTTTAATTCTAAAGAGATACTGCTTTACTTCTGAGAATATTCACTGTTTTGTTGTTGTTCAATCACTCAGTCATGTCCGACTCTTTGTGACCCCACAGACTAGAGCCCGCCAGGCTTCCCTGTCCTTCACCATCTCCCAGAGCTTGCTCAAACTCACGTCCATTGAGTCCGTGATGCCATCTAACCATCTGATCCTCTGTTGTTCTCTTCTCCTTCTGCCTTCAATCTTTCCCAGCATTAGGGTCTTTTCCTCATTCTGTTTGTCATTTTGATTGTTCCAAAGAGTATTTTAGAATAAAGAAGTAGAAGGGTTTACAGTTAGCAGTTCTAATCAGAAATCCTACCACTTTATTGTTGCCTGTCTTATCCTTTCATTAAGAGAACAAATATGGGAATCAAGGAAAAGCATATGGAAAAGTAAGGACTTCGGAGTAGGTATGTTGTTCTGCACCTTGCTGCATGACCATGCGTAGGTCGTTTAAACTCTGCCAAGCTGTTTCTCTTCACCTAACATGAGGATATACTATCTTAAAGGTAGGCATTATGAGAGGAATATATAAGATAAACATATAATTTAACCACCATATAGTCTTTGATAAAACAGAATATAAGAGTACTGGCTTCAGGATTGGGAACACGTGTACATCCGTGGCAGATTCATGTTGAAGTATGGCAAAAACAATACAATATTGTAAAGTAAAATAAATAAATAAAAATACCAAAAAAAGGCTAGACTTAAGGGAAATTGGATATATTTTGAAGTAGGACAAATAGGATTTACTGATGAGTAGATGTGTGGTGTGAGAAAAAGGGAAGGATAAATGATGATGAAGCTTGTTGGCTTGAACAAATGGAGAATATAGTTTCCATTACTTGTGATGAGAACCTACTCTGATGGAGAAGGTTAGACGAGGGTATACATGGAAGGACCAAGCAGGGCCATCTCTGCCCCACCTTGCTGATACATCAAGTAAAATGAGGACTGCATAGTCTTGTGATTATCTTTTCCTTGAAGTTTAAAGTCATAGAACCTGGCTTAAGTCTGTGGTTTAATCCTTTAGAAACCTTCTCAATTTTTTTTATTTTCAAGTCTATATTCAGGTTTTATATGTTTCCTTGCTATCTTTTTGCTAATTTGTATTTACAAGATAAATGATCTATTAAAAAAAAAAAGAGTACTGGTTTCAAGAGTACATACCTTGAAAACATTGTTTAATGTTTCTTTGTAGGCAAATAATTGGCTCTTTTAAAATATATTTTGCAAACTGGCAAACATATCCTCAGCATTATTTTATAAGGCCATTATCCATTATTATGCAAAATAAAAAGGCCACTTTTCACTGCCATTTGATTTTGGCATTTTGGACACCATTTAAAATTGTGTGTCTTCAAATCTATGAAACATTTTATGTATCAGTTCAGTTCAGTGGCTCAGTCGTGTCTGACTCTTTGCAACCCCATGAACTGCAGCACGCCAGGCCTTCCTGTCCATCACCAACTCCCAGAGCCTACCCAAACTCATATCCATCGCATCGGTGATGCCATCCAACCATCTATCCACTGTCGTCCCCTTCTCCTCCTGCCCTCAATCTTTCCCAGCATCAGGGTCTTTTCAAATGAGTCAGCTCTTCGCATCAGGTGGCCAAAGTATTGGAGTTTCAGCTTCAGCATCAGTCCTTCCAATGAACATTCAGGACTGATTTCCTTTAGGATGGACTGGTTGGATCTCCTTGCAGTCCAAGGGACTCTCAAGAGTCTTCTCCAACACCACATTTCAAAAGCATCAATTCTCCTGTGCTCAGCTTTCTTTATAAGTCCAACTCTTACCTCCATATGGGACTACTAGAAAAACCATAGCTTTGACTTTGAGATGGACCTTTGTTGGCAAAGTAATGTCTGCTTTTTAATATGCTGTCTAGGTTGGTCATAACTTTCCTTCCAAGAAATAAGCGTCTTTTAATTTCATGGCTGCAGTCACCATCTGCAATGATTTTGGAGCCCCCCAAAATAAAGTCAGCCACTGTTTCTCCTGTTTTCCCATCTATTTCCCATGAAGTGATGGGACCAGATGCCATGATCTTAATTTTCTGAATGTTAAGTTTTAAGCCAACTTTTTCACTCTCCTCTTTCACTTTCATCCAGAGGCTCTTTAGTTCTTCTTCACTTTCTGCCATAAGGGTGGTGTCATCTGCATATCTGAGGCTATCTTGATTCCATCTTGTTATTCATCCAGCCCAGTGTTTCTCATGATGTACTCTAGTTTCCTTTTATGTCAGAAATTCTGTAACTACCTTGATAGTTAATGAATAAAAATTATATTTCTTTTACATATTTTATGGATTAATGTTTTATATTTCTACATTATAAAAATAATTAGTAGACCCAGAAAATGCATTATGTGCTGTGAATAAGAACATCACTTTATTTTATCTAATAATTAATTCATTTCTCAAGCATTGATTGAAAATATAGTCCAGACTTATTCACTTATTTGAAGTAATGTCTTTAATATTTACTGCCTTTTAATATACTAGGCATTTGGAGAGGAGAGTCTTTTCTATTGCAATTATCTATACACCTATCTTTAAATTGAAGATAAATTATTATAGCTATTTAAAATAGTTACTATTCATACATTAAATATATTCTTAACCTTTTGAAATTAGATCAATTTTTATTTTATGTATCCTGTATCTACATATACTTACATATATATTAAACACTTTATACATACTTGTTGCTGCTGCTGCTGCTGCTAAGTCTCTTCAGTCGTGTCCGACTCTGTGCGACCCCATAGATGGCAGTCCACCAGGCTCCTCCGTCCATGGAATTTTCCAGGCAAGAGTACTGGAGAGGGTTGACATTGCCTTTTCTGATACATACTTGTTACTTTTCCCAAAAATGATAACTCTATGGAATGATGAACCATAAAGCATGCACTCATATTTCCATTATTAGTTTTGATAGGGAATATGTTTTATTAATCTTAAAAGTACTAATATATTTTTAGTGCTGACTCTATCAGTCAAGGACACAACTCTTAACCAATATCATTTTTTCTCTCACTTTATCTTAGTTTCTCTACCTACTATTAAATTATTTATATCCCTCATTTCTATTTTTTCAAAAGATTTAATTAAAATGTCTCAGTATTCATTAAGTAAGTTTTTTCTTAGTAATCATCAAGTGGAGAACTTTTGAGTTTATGACCCTCTTCTAATTTGGAATATTTAGCATACCTTTTCTTAACAGCAAATAATTAAAATTAATGAAATTATTGAAATTTTGGCCAATAACCAAAGATCAGTTTTAATATACTGTTACATTACTCACTATGTTGTTACCTCACTAATGGACATCATGTCTTTTCTCACTGGATTTATTGCCACAGCTCTATATTCTCATGCAATGTTTATGTATTTTTGTGTGCTTAGTTGCTCAGTCATGTCCAACTCTTTGCGATCCCATGGACTGTAAAATATTTTTGAGTAACTTAAAGTAAGCCTTTTTCAATATTTTTATTAATCTGTTGAATTAGGAGGCATGTTGACTTTTTTAATATAAATTTGTTTTAATTGGAGGTTAATTACTTTACAATATTGTATTGGTTTTGCCATACATCAACATGAATCCGCCACAGGTATACACGTGTTCCCCATCCTGAACCCCCCTTCTTCCTCCTTCCCTGTACCATCCCTCTGGGTCGTCTCAGTGCACCAGCCCCACGCATCCAGTATCGTGCAATGAACCTGGACTGGCGATTCATTTCATGTATGATATACATGTTTCAATGCCATTCTCTCAAATCATCTCACCCTCTCCCTCTCCCTCTCCCACGGAGTCCAAAAGACTGGTCTATACATCTGTGTCTCTTTTAAAGACTATATGGGGCTAGGTGGATAACTTTTTAATTACTAACTTGGAAAACTTAGTTTCTCAATTGTAAGTTCTGTGCTTTTGGAAGTTTTAATTCTTTTCCTTTTACTTAGTTTCAAAGTCAACTTTTCCTTTTGCAACAACTGTTATGCCTCATTTAAAAATAAATGGTCCCTTATAAGAAATAATTTTTTCTAGTTTTATAGGAAAAATCAATATAGTACATAACTTTCCCCTGGCTTAGTAGCTAATCTGAGAAAATAAAGGCTATACACTTCAACTGATAGATGCCCCAGACATCTTAAGTGCAAGCTTCAAATACAGATATTTTATCATATGTCATTTGATTTCCTATAAAACATTTATACTTAGCTTGTATCTCTATTAATGATTGTCTTATGCAGCACTATACAAAACTTGGGAGGCTTTTAAAAATACTGAATTTAAACTGAAATAATTATCAGCACTATGCACAAATGGGTCAAGTTTGGAAGAGAAAAATTGCGCTGCCAGCTTTGAGTAAGACCCAAGAGGCATGCACAAAGCACATGATGTGGATCAGCCTTCTTTGATTATTTTCAATGAAGTTCCTCAGCTATTGTGACCTAAATCTCCGTTTAGTTTGCTTGTTTCCCTTTGTTCATTATTTTAAATATGCTGAATTTTTTAAAGAATAGTCCTAGGCAAATATTAAAATTTGTGTGAGAGTCTGTCTTACCTCTGGTAACTCCCTTGTGCCCCTTCTTTACAGAGGGCAAACATATTAGTTAATCTTGTTTATATCTTGAGTAACAAAATAATGTGGTAACTCAGTGATTAAAATTACTTATTTTCATGAAGTGAAAGTGAAAATCACTCAGTCATGTCTGACTCTTTGCAACCCCATGGACTATACAGTCCAGAATACTTGAGTGGGTAGCCTTTCCCTTCTCCAGAGGATCTTCCCAACCCGGGGATTGAATGCAAGTTTCCCACACTGCAGGCAGATACTTTACCAGCTGAGCCACAGGGAAGCCTAAAAATACTGGAGTGGGTAGCCTATCTCTTCTCCACTGGATCTTCCCCACCCAGGAATCAAACTGGGGTCTCCTGCATTGCAGGTGGATTCTTTACCAACTTAGCTATGAGGGAAGCCCCTAATTTTTCCCCCTTATTTTCATAAATGAAGTCTAGAATACTACTTGTAGAGCCATGCTATACTGATTACACACATATCCTTCGATTTTAGAACTAGATCTCCAAAAATATTCTTTGCAGTTGGTGCTGGGCAGTAAAGATTCAAGGTCAAGGTTACTACAGAGTGTGCTCCTAATAAAAAAAAAAAGATTTTTTTTTTTTTCTCTCTTCTTTCTTTTCCTTTCTCTTTTCTCTCCGTGCAATTGAAGACTTTTGAAACCTAGCAAAAGGCTAAGCCCTAGAGGGAAAGGGAAATAAGAAACAGTAAAAATATACAGGTTTCTGTATCTATTTAAAAAATTGAATTTATTATAAAAAGCTTTCAATAAAAAATATTACAAAGACATATGATTGGTGAATTCTATCAAACTTCTAATAAGTAGTACCAATCTCACATAGGACTTCCCTTGTAGCTCAGTTGGTAAAGAATCTGCCTTCAGTGCAGGAGACCCAGGTTTGATTCCTGGGTTGGGAAGATCCCCTGGAGAAGGAAATGGCAACCCACTCCAGTATCCTTGCCTGGAAAATCTCATGGACAGAGGGCTGCAGTCCATGGGGTCACAAAGAGTTGGGCACGACTGAGCAACTAACACAAATACAATCTCACATAATCTTACAAAACATACAAAAGAAGAAAATATTTTTAATCTGCTTTTATGAATTCAGTACAACCATGTCACTAAAATCTGTTACAAGTATATTAATATATTGCAAACAGATCATAAAAGAAGAAAAGTAGAGACCAGTGTCCGTCTTGTACATGGATATTAAAAATGTAAACAGTATATAAGCAAAGGGAACCCAGAAACATATAAAATATAAAACTTGACTATGTAGATTTACCAAAGGAATGCAAGGTTAATTTATCATTAAAATTTAACATAATAGATGCATAACAGTGATATGACAAGGTTCAGGAAATGGCATGATTGTTTTCTAAATATAGAAGGTAGCTTCTTCAGAAATGGTAGAGGCAAGAACTTAATAGTGAAATATTGAATCTTTATCCCTTACAGGAACAAGACAAGAATATCCACTCTCATCATTTCTAATCAGCATCATAATGGAGGCTCTATCCAGAGCAATAAGCATGAAAATGAAATAAATGTGTGAATATTAAGAAGGAAGAAATAAAGTTTTCTTCATTCACATATAATAGCGTTATTTATATAGAAAAGACTTCCCAGGTGGCTCAGTGGTAAAGAATCTGCCTGCCAAAGCAGGGAACATAGAAGACATGGGTTGGATCCGTGGGTCAAAAAGATCTCTTGGAGGAGGGAATGACAACTCACTCCAGTATTCTTGCCTGGAATATTCCATAGACAGAGGAGCTTGAAGGGCTACAGTCCATGAAGTCACAAAGAGGCAAACATGACTGAGAACATTCTTTATGGAGAAAATCTTAACAAATTTAAAAAAAATTTTTTTTCCCAGTAGTGACTTCAGCAACATAGTAGTAGCCTACCTACACCTCTCTGTTTAAAAGTGGTCAGTTTATGACCAATCCTTTGGCACTCCCAATCTTACTTACCATATTCATTGTATTCTATTGTTTGCCCACTTTTGTAAAAATATAAAATTCCACAAGGGCTAAGATCTTTTATCTGTTTCAGTAAAGTATCACCAGTGCAAAGAATAGTACCTATGTGGTGAACATATAAATACTTGTTGAATTTTAAATGGTTTGTATTTACAGTTAAAGTAAAGTGTGGTAATGGAAAGGAATAAATGAATTAAGCTGGTGAATTAATCAAAACAATTCTAATTATTTTGCTCTCTTTTGCTATGAATCAGTTGTACAAGGCTTCAAAGTTCAAAAGCTTCCCTGGTGGCTCAGACAGTAGAGAATCTGCTTGCAATGCAGGATACCTGGGTTCTATCCCTGAGCTGAGGAGATTTGCTAGAGAAGGGAATAGCAACCCACTCCAATATTATTATCTGGAGAAATTCATGGACAGAGGAGCCTGATGGGTCGCTGTTCACAGGGTCACAAAGATACGACTGAGTGAGTAGCTCACTCATAGTTAGTTATAGACATTACCTTGAATCTGGCTTAGATAGTTGTAGCTTCCCTGAACCTTTTTCTTGACTTCCAATTCAGAGTACATCATTCACAAGGATGCTGGACAATCACAGAGAGAAAGAAAGAAAAAAAGAAAAAAAAAAAAAAAAAACACTTGAAACAAAATCTAGTCATAGTTTCCTCATAGAATAAGCCATCCTATATTTTAGTGCCATACAGTGCTTATACAGTTTCAGCTAGTTTTACCCGTATTTCCTCATTGAATTTTACCTATATTTTTCTCATTGAATTATTACCACAGTTTAACAAGCTCCTTAAGGGTCATTGAATTAAAAATCTCTTTAAAGAAATAATACTCAAATGACTATCTTTTCCTAAGTGGTCATGGATATATTGAATTGTTTAAATAGAAGGCCTTGGTCATTTCTGAGAATCTGTTTATGTATATGTATATGAAATATAGCCATATAGAAGCAAATAATTAAGTTACTACTTAAATTACTAATTGAAATTGCACATAGTTGAATTACTGTCACTTTCAAGTCAAGCTCTCAGAAAATAATCCACTGCTTTCCCATAATAATTTATGTAACTTACTTAACCTAATTCTGTTTGTAAATGTTAAAGACTGCTTACAAATGAACATTTTTGGTATGCATAGTGAAGAGTCACAGAGACTACACAGTAGTTAACAAAATCTGTATTGGGAATGTCAACCTCATTGTGAAAAAATTTCTTTAGGGATTATATTGGTGAGAATGACTGACTTCTAGATGCATATATTGCTTGAGATTGGAAAGACAGTGATAAAGAGTTATTTGACTCTTGTCAGAGTGATGAATTTAGACAATAAAGGAAAAAATATAAAAATTGACATGGGAAATATTTGGAAAGTTTCAGCAATATAGTTACAAATGCTCATTGGTGAACTTCATAGCACCTCCAATTTTATATTCATGTCCACAGAAAAAGCCGTATTTCCATGCCAGGCAAATTTGTCACATTAAAAACTGTTCACCTGTATCATACAAAAGAAATTTCTAACAGATTTTAGACTTCCAAAGCCCCTTGCCAGTTAGTTCCATTTGCATTTTTTGCTTGCATATTAATGGCTCATAATTTGAAGGGTACATACCTAAAATGATGGATCCCTGATTTGCTGGTAGATTTATGAACCTAATGCAATGTTACTTTGCCAATGCAATACTTATGCTTTAGAATTATTTGTTTCATCATATTTTATCAGACATGTGAAGTAATGTTCTCTAGTGAATTCCCAAAAGTGATTTGCTAAACTCTTAATTTTAAATTGCTTTCACTCAGACATGGATTACCAGACATCAAGAACAGACCATAGCTTTTTTAACCAGCATAAAACATATTTTAACTACAGAAATTTATCAATAATCCCTAGAGATTTGAGGGAAATTTTTCCGTATTTAATCAGATATTTGTACATATAAGGAAGAAGGAAAGAAAAGGGTTAAGACCTCTGCATATATGCAAACAAAATTAATACAAATATATATGCTTGTAAATCTAATAGCTCCCTTTTCATATTGGTATACTGGTTCATTTAATTACTCTTTCAGGTCTTATTGTCTATGTTGTCATCCATTTCCTTGAGAGTGAAAATCTGATGGTATTAAAATGTACTTATGATTCATATTTGGGCTTCCCCAAATATGAATATTTGGGGAATATTCTTATGAATATTCTTATTCCCCAAATAAGAATATCACCACAGTGATATTCTTTATCACTGTGGTAAAGAATCCATCAACCTGCCAATGCAGGAGATACAAAAGACGTGGGTTCAATCCCTGGGTTGGAAAGATCCCCTGGAGTAGGAAATGGCAACCCACTTCAGTATTCTTGCCTGAAAAATCCCATGGACCAAGGAGCCTGCTGGGCTACAGTCCATGGAGTTGCAAAGAGTTGGACAAGACTGAGTGACTGAGCACAGCACGATTCATACTATGTGTATGATAGTCTGAACTGCTGAGTCATGACCAATTTTCCATATTTAATATTCAGTCTGATGTGGAATCTATGCTAGGTATCTCCATGTGTGATACTGGCATATTCTCCAGTGCTATTGCTTCTTTCACTGGAGAATGCTTGCTCCATTTAAAGAAGACTCCACCCCATTGGGAAAAATCAAAATGTGGCTATTCAGAGTGGGAAAGCTGCATTTAAAAAGAAACTGCAACTCAAGGACTTAGGTTAAATAGAGTTATTCTTGGCTTTCCACCTCAGGTGCCAAGTGTTGTTAAACCCCCACCGAAAAGGGTGTCCAAATGAAAAAGCCCTCACCTTAATCAGAATTCCAGTAATGATTCTTCAAATTATAGGATAATTGACGAGTTCTGTTAATATTTTAGCCTGTAATCCATGAATTTCACTTATTCATCTCTCTGTTTCATTGGCTTACTAAGTGACTTAGTAAATCAATAATTGAGTTATTACTATGTTTTATGTGATGTTTTGGGTCTTGGAGATACAGCAGTGAACAAAGTAGACCACATCCCTGCTCTTGAGTACTCACTTTCTGATAGGAGTATTGACCTACTTTCTCAGGAAAGAGAGTTATGAGTCAAATCTAAATCATGTCTGTTAATCTAGCCCCAATCGAACTATATGTAATAGTAAATCCTTAGTAATATTAATGTTTATTTTGTATTTATATTTTTATAGTGATAATGTAAGATTTCTTTATGTTTGATGCTTTAATCATTTAAATAGTTTTTGGAATACTTATTCCGGAAGAACAGACTTCATTCCGAAGAAAGGAGAACAAACATCATTTGAACTTAACTTAATAATTTTCTGTACCTAACTGGGTCAAAAATATAGATTATTATATTTATAAAGCTATTCATGTTCTGTTACTTTCATTTGTCAATGACTCTTTCCTTTTTCCACACTGAATGGCAATTTCTAATGTAAGTCAAGATTGTTGCTATTGGAAGATAAGAAAAGGGAATATTGAGGTTTAATGTTTTGAATATAAAAATATTATGCTGATATTTTCTAGAAAAATTTTATGTTACTTGTACATGAGAATATGAACTCATTATATTGACAAAGGGCTTCCCTGATGGCTCAGAGGTTAAAGCGTCTGCCTCCAATGTGGGAGACCTGGGTTTGATTCCTGGGTCGGGAAGATCCTCTGGAGAAGGAAATGGCAACCCACTCCAGTATTCTTGCCTGGAGAATCCCATGGACGGAGGAGCCTGGTAGGCTACAGTCCACGGGGTCGCAAAGAGTCGGACACAACAGAGCGACTTCACCTCAGCCTTGCTATATGCTTATGCTAATTCATTAGATCAGATATATGTCAATATTGTTATGTAGAGACAATGCCAATACATTATATAAGACTCATTTTCAAAAATAACACTGATAACTTTTGGCCAAGTAAATGTAACCATCAAAAACAGAAACCACCATGAAATATACAGAAATTTGTTCCATAGGGAGAAAAAGAAACAAACACCCAACTTAGCCAAAGTCTACTTTACAAACCAAAACAATGACAATGTTGAGATCTTCTGGAAATTAAAGCTATATCTTTTATGAAAGTGTCATGATATTTTTGGCTTCTGGATAGACTACAAACAAAATGTAATAGAAAAACAGCCCAATCATTTTCCTTCCTATGTAGGGAAAAACCTAGTTCTTCCCCACTGTGTATTTCTTCTCTGTGTGTCTTCTTTTACTACTCACACAGAACACTTCATTTCTGACACTTCTGATCTCCAAACATGTGAAAGTTTTTCCCTGCAACAAGCAATTCTGTGACCCCAGTAGGGTGTTTGAGAATTTAACTCAATTCTGACACAACTGACCTGGAGACAGCGCCAGATTTCACACGTTAAGGGCTCAGTCCCACACGCGTGTCCATGCCACAGCCTTCGCCCACACTAACCCCTTCCAATGCCAAGCAAAAGTCCAGGTTACCATCTGTATTTCTGACCAAAAAGCTGTAGATCAGCACTTCCAACCAGGTTCCAACAGCCCCTTCTTTGGTTTCGATTAATTTGGTCGAGGCGTATAGAACTCAGCAAAACAGTTATGTTTACCAGTTTATTAAAAGATATGACAAAAGATACAGATGGACACTTAGAGTAAAACATGCAGAGGGCTATAGTCCATAGGAATCCAAAGACTTGAACACACCGAAGTGACTTAGCACACATGCATATATAAAATTATACAAGCATACATACATGAATATTGCGTATGCATGAATGTATAGTATATGTATATATGTAGTTGCTCATTTTTGTGTAAAGAAATGAACAGAAAGAATAAAGAGAAACAAATAGAGCAAACAGAAATAAACAGAAAGAATAAACTAGAAATTAATGAGATTGGTTTTGTGTAGGATGTGGATGGAAATAGGTTAAAAATGATGGAGACATTAAAATGTGAAAGAATGGATACTAGAAGAGTGACATTTGGTATTAATATGTAAGATGTTATTATCTGACATGCATTTTAAATCAGTCACTCTGACTACTGATTAACAGCTTTGAAGAAGGAAATCTTTATAATTAGAGATGACAAGGAATTTTTTGGATTATCTGTGGATTTGATATCCTTGATAATCAGGAACTATGTGTCCTCTCAAGATATAAATGAACAAGCATAATTCTGTTAGTTAGAAGTCAGTTTCTAAAAAGCTGGCCTTATGTGTTTATTTTAGATTTTTTGAGAGACTTATCAAGTTTTTATATCTATTGTTATAAATCAGTTATATTGTGGCTCAGTTTTTTAAAGTTTATTTCTAAAAATTATAATGTATTGTGTAAAAACTACACATGCAAATGCTTTATTTAAAAAGAATATTTTCATTAAAACATTTTCTCCTTACCCAGCCATCAGAGGCATAGTAACATGCAAGGTTAATTTTAAAGTATAGTCCAAGAAAAGAAAAAAAAAAAGATTTCTTCTAAGTGTCTATTCAATTCTAGCTAAAGAAGATAAAATTCTTAAAAGGAGCAAATGTTATTAAAGGAGATTTTCTAAATAGAGACTGTAGGGTCAATGGTAAAAATTATAGGAATCATTTTGAACTAGTTTTACTCCTCTTGGAATTTAAAAATCAAGCCGTTAAAATTAACAGTTGCAGTGTTAACAGTGAATGCCAGCTAAAATGAAGCAGTTAATCACCAGGAATAGCATATTAAAACTGTTAATTCGTAGGTTTGAAACTTCCTTTTAATTAGAGCTGTAAGAAAAGTTTCTAGTTCAAAGCAAATCTGAGATCTCATGGCTCTGTCATGGTTGTAAAATTTCACAAAGAAAAGTCCTCTTACAGGGGAGTCAGTGATGATGGGATATTCGAGCACCTGATTTCAGAGAATTAACCTATGATAACCTATAACTGAGGTGCAATACTTCTGATTTCTGGGAAGTGATAAAAGCCATAAGACTGGGTTAGTACTCGTCAGAGTCAGTGGATTTCATTTAGATGACATAAATATTAAAAGAAAAAGCAAAAGGAAGACATTTCTAGAAATAAGATCTGAAAAGCTAGCATCATAGAAGTAGCTTTTAGAAATATGGGAATTATTGATAACAGTGTATTTTGAGGTCAGTAGTTTGTTTCCTGAAGCCACCTTCTCTGATTTGTATCTCTTTGATTGTAGTATTACCTGGAGAGGTTGATAAAATGGCCATTGCAAACAGAAATTCTGATTCACTCAGTTTGAGGTTAGCCAGGAATCTGCATTTTAGTGTGCATCCTAGAAGACTTTAGTACATGTACAGTTCAGTTCAGTTCAGTCGCTCAGTCGTGTCCGACTCTTTGCGACCCCATGAATTGCAGCACGCCAGGCCTCCCTGTCCATCACCAACTCCTGGAGTTCACCCAGACTCGCATCCATCGAGTCAGTGATGCCATCCAGCCATCTCATCCTCGGTCGTCCCCTTCTCCTCCTGCCCCCAATCCCTCCCAGCATCAGAGTCTTTTCCAATGAGTCAACTCTTCGCATGAGGTGGCCAAAGTACTGGAGTTCGAGTCAGTGATGCCATCCAGCCATCTCATCCTCGGTCGTCCCCTTCTCCTCCTGCCCCCAATCCCTCCCAGCATCAGAGTCTTTTCCAATGAGTCAACTCTTCGCATGAGGTGGCCAAAGTACTGGAGTTTTAGCTTCAGCATCATTCCTTCCAAAGAAATCCCAGGGCTGATCTCCTTCAGAATGGACTGGTTGGCTCTCCTTGCAGTCCAAGGGACTCTCAAGAGCCTTCTCCAACACCACAGTTCAAAAGCATCAATTCTTCGGCGCTCAGCTTTCTTCACAGTCCGACTCTCACATCCATACATGACCACTGGAACATGACTAGACGGACCTTTGTTGGCAAAGTAATGTCTCTGCTTTTGAATATACTATCTAGGTTGGTCATAACTTTTCTTCCAAGGAGTAAGCGTCTTTTAATTTCATGGCTGCAATCACCATCTGCAGTGATTTTGGAGCCCAAAAAAATAAGTCTGACACTGTTTCCACTGTTTCCCCATCTATTTCCCATGAAGTGATGGGACTTCCCATGAAGTGCATGTACAGTGACTTTGAAATATGCTTCTTTTGATTCACACTTTCAATAATGTTTTTAGCCTCTGATTTTGGTGAGCTCTCTGTGTGAAGGGCAAGAACGAGCAGGAATCAAAAAGTGAGAATAACAATAAACAAACAAAAAAAAGAAACAATTTTTAATACAGGTACATTTGTATCAACTATTTAAATAAAATACATGCAGTTAAAATGGGCAACAAAAATGTCTAGCAACCAGGAAAATTTACATCAAGTTTACTCATACTATCAGTCCAACTATCGACTTCTGTTGCTATTTCTGTCTACAAATGAAACAATAAGGATTTTATGTTTATATGTACTGAACATCTTATTACTCATTCTGTGCATAACCAGATGAAAACATATTTCTAGGTTATCTTGTCAAGCACAAAATATGGCATATAGCAGATGTCCTGAAGATGTTTCTTGAATGTAATCAATTTTCATTAATGTTCCATGATTTTCATTTCTTTCCAAATTCTGCAACCCCTGTTAAAATACCCAACTACAGTTATCCACCATGGCAGTAATGGCAGTGTATGCTTGTAAACATGGAGGCCCTGAGTCAACCAGACTTAGTTGCTAACTTTTATCAGTTATAAGTAATTACTCATGCAATTACTTTACTTTTCTGTCTCAGAATACTTAATTATAAAATCTAATAATAAAAATAACTACCTCAAAGGAGGGTGTTTCATTGATTAAATTAACAATGTTTGTGTCAGTGCATAATAAATATTAATTATTTCCTGGAAGAGCCATATGCAGTTATGAAATTTCTATTTACTGAAGAAAAACTTAATGTTTTAATCATATATATACTGCAATATTAATTATGTTGATTTTCAGGTCAGAGAACTAGAAATCCAAACTATGTCATTACCTTATAATATAAAATAAAGATAATTATGGAGAGAGCATGTATTCTTAGTAATGATAGGAAAAGATCATTCAGAAGTAAATGTTATAAATAATTCTTAGTAAAACTGCAATGTATCTTTATTGACACATACAACAGTCACAAACACATGTACATGTGCATGCACACGTATCACAACATATGTCCACTAATATTTTCATGAACAGGAATAGCTGAAATTATTAACATCTGTGTTGAAAAGTAATTGACATAGAATAAGCTGTATATATCTATATTTACATTTTGATAAGTTTTGTAGCACGTGAATACATGTGTGACCAGAAGAACATATGCATCATCCCCAAAAGTTTCTTTATGCCCCTTTTTAATTCCTCCCTCCTTTATTTTTTAAATGTCTGTAGAACCTTTAGCTATATCTCTTCTTCCATTTATGATTTTTAAAATTGGTAGATTTTTTTAAAAATTCCCTCCAGATTGGTTTGACTAGAGATTTATCAGTTTATCAATCCTTTTTTAGAATCAACTTTTGATGTAATGGATTTTTTTCCCCATTGAATTGTGTTTTATATTTCTTTGACTCATTTTAAAATACCTTTGTTTAATAATTTCCTAAAGTCAAAATTTGTATCAATCATCTTTAAGATTCCTGTTTTCTAACTTAAGCTTTAAATGCTATCGATTTCCCTCTAAATACTTCTTTAGTTATGTTTTACAAATTTTGAAATATTTTGTTATGGGGAGATCAAATTTAGCATCCTCTTAGGCTCATTCCGCTCCACGTCTTCATGCGGCCTACTGCAGTCTCTACTTAATTCTGTAAAGTCAGTTTCTCCACTCTGACTTGGGAGGAACATGAATGATTACCAGCTCTGTGTTGCTCTGGAAACTGTTTTTGTACATCAATCCTATTAAGTATTTGTTTCCCATAAGTTGCTCTTACCCAAGAAAGTTGGGTTTTATCCTCTTCACAGACTTGTATCCAGGGAAAGATCCAATGGGACCTTTGCAGGTTTCTGGACCTCTTTCTTCATCTAACCTATACATGGTGAAAGAATAAAACAGATAATAACTTTAATGGCTCACTCAAAACATTTACTTGTTTATTAGCATAACATTAAAGTTTAAAGAGAAAAGTATTATTTTGAACTAAATCACCTTATGGTACCATGGAATGGGCTTCCCAGGTGGCGCTAGCAGTTAAGAACGCAGTAAAGAACCTGTCTGCCAATGCTGGAGACATAAGAGGGATGGGTTCAATCCCTGGATCAGAAAGCTCCCCTGGAGGAGGGCATGGCAACCCACTCCAGTATTCTTGGCTGGAGAATCCCATGGACAAAAGAGTCTGGTGGGCTACAGACCATAGGGTCAGAAAGAGCTGGAGACGGCTGAAGCAATTTAGCATGCATGCACCATGGAACATGATACTTATTTCTAGAAGATCAAAAATATCTTTTCCACTTTGCGATAGCACACAGATTGAATTAAAAAAAAGAATAGCAGTAAGATAAAAGAATCATTGTTACTCTAAAATAGTTAACTTTGCCCCATTATGTTAAATATACATAGAGAGTGCTCATCAGCATAGTACCAGCATCAAATACAGTTGAAATACAGCATCAAATTATTATAAAAAGCTTCTAATGTGGACCAAACTTTTTGTCCTTATCTTATGAATTTTAGACATTCATTATTTTCAACAAGTATTCAAGCCTCACAAATATACATTAGAGTGTAAAATTATTTCACTTTCCAGACTAGGAAGAATATATATAGGGTTAAGGATAAGAAAACATATTTTTTGTAAAGAATTTTTTAGATATGGAGTGATTGCCTGAGAGGTCAGTCGTGTCCGACTCTTCTCAACACTTTGGACTGTAGCCCACAAGGCTTATCTGTCCATGGGATTTTTTCCAATAAAAATACTGGAATGGGTTGCCATTTCCTCCTCCAAGGGATCTTCCCAACCAAGGGATCAAACCTGCGTCTCCTGTATTGCCGGCAGATTCCTTATCTGCTGAGCCATCAGGGAAGCAGCAAACTATAAAGTAAAAACATGTGTTTTGGACTTATTGACCTGTTGTAATGTGCTTAGTTGCTCAGTCTTGTCTGACTTTTTGCGACTCCACGCACTGTAGCCCGCCAGGCTCCTCTATCCATGGGAATTCTCCAGGAAAGAATACTGGAGCGGGTTGTCATGTCCTCTTTCAGAGGATCTTCCCAACCCAGGTCTTGCACACTGCAGGTGGATTCTTCACCATCTAAGCCATCAGGGAAACCCAGTATCTCTCAATTGCCTGAAAACCATATTTTTCAAAAATTTTACAAATTCTCCTATTCTGTATTCTATATACATACTAGAGTATTCGTGATATACGTAGGTTGTTACCATTTATATATCTTATGCAATATTAATATAATAAAATACATATAACAAGATTTGCTCTTCATAATTTGACATTTAATTTAGCAAAATGCTACAGGTTATACTGATTTTGATCATGATTAGTATTGTAATCATTAAATACAAAGGTTCTCATTGGAATTGGGCTTCCCTGATAGCTCAGTTGATAAAGAATCCTCCTGAATGCAGGAGATCGCTGTTCGATTCCTGGGTTGGGAAGATCCCTTGGTGAAGGGAAAGGCTACCTACTCCAGTATTCTGGCCTGGAGAATTCCATGGACTGTATAGTCCATGGGGTTGCAAAGAGTTGGACACAACTGAGCAACTTTCACTTAGTGACAGCGACTCATTGGAATTATATATGAAGATTTCTAGGTAAATCTATACTCAAGAGACCTTGACAACTAATCGTTACTTTAGCCATTGTAGGTTTTAAGTATGGGAATAATTGAAGTCCTATTAAAAATGTCCTCTTATGAGAACAAGCACATCTTAAACAACTAAACAAACCATTATTTACCCATTCAGAAGTGTCTGGTACTGCTGATGTCATTGAATCCATAGGGTTTCATTCTCATGTACGTTTAAACTTGCCTCTCACTTCCCAAAGTATCTCACTTTCTACATTCTTTAGTGGACTGTCTCTTCTAGACTTAAATGATGAATAAAGAGCTCTGTGTGATCCTAAACATATGCATAAATCCCTTCCCAGAGTATCTCACTCTATGAAACTTACCTGTGGTCTGTCTCTTAAGAGTGAAGGAATTCTTCAGTCATTTTATGACAGAAAATGGAAAATGTAGATATTACATACAAGAGAGTCTTAATTGACCTTAAAATTTGTGACTAGTTTAATACAATTTTCCTTCCTTTTATAGCCCAGCCCTCTATTCTATTAAGGCAAAGCAGGTTATGACCATATGATTTAACTCCAGATAGACCAAGATTCAAATCTCAGTACTCATTACAGTCAGCTTTTGTATAACATTTGGCAAGTTTTATAAGCTAAATCTTAATTTAGTTACTGATAGTCTTAATTTTATACATGTATGACAATTAAAAATAAGTCATACCTGCCTGGGATAAAATAGGAGGTCAACACATGAATATATTATTGAAATAAGTTTTAAGTACACTTAATGTTAGAATAGACAGTTTTCCTGAAAAAGTTTAGATCTCCTGTAATCCTAAGAGATTTTGGCATGGGGTTGTGAGTACCATGGATAATTCCTTGTGAGAAAATGGCTTCTGGTCACTCCATTTTTATCCGAGCTTTCACCTTTAAAGCTCCAGGGTTATTCCAGACTGCTATCATTTCTTTGAGAACTGGCTCTCTGTTATTTTTAGAGGAATTGTTCCCATGAATTTGGGGAATTATATTTCTCCCTAGAGGTTTTAGTCTTCGTTAATTTTGTCTTTAGTATTTGTTCTCTGATAAATTGACAAGATTCTCTAAGATGCAGAAAGTTATTATACTGCAGAACCCTCATTATTCATCCATGATGTCTCCTTTTCTCTTAGAGGAAATATTACTCATGCCAGGGTATAATCCTGATTCCTTCTCCCACGAAGTGCTTCAAGTGGATGGGACAACACAGAGTCACAGTACTTTCAGTGTGTGATAGCACCACTGGTTTTAAGCAGGACTGTTCCCTCCTCAGCGCGTTCTTCTTCACCATTTCTCGCATATGCTCTATTCCTGGACTCTATGCTCTCTGAGAGACAATTTTTGTTTGTGTGTTATTCCATAAATAAACATCTCTGTCACAACGCCAAAATATTTATCTTCATCACAATTTTAAGGAACATAGAATTTGTTCTTGAAAGGAAATAACCACTTTTATATTTCTGTTATCAATTGCTGAGAGAATATTTCTTGCAATATATCTCATTTCCACAAAATGAACTATTTAAATGACACGTTTTATTTTTTAGTTTTTGGAACATATTTAAGGGGAAAAAAACCACCTACTAAAGCTTCATACATTGAGGAAATTTTTATTCACTATAATTTGCCACAAATGAGACTGATAAATAATTTATAGTATTGGAACTACGAGAAGTGTTATTTTTTAAGAAGTCACCCCCAGAATTTTTCCCAAGAAGAAAAATTGTCTTTCTGAAATATATTTTGACAGGCTAATTTGATATGAACTTGAGACTCTCTGAGTATATTCTGAAACACTGAGATGAGACTCCAAAAGTAGCTAAAAATATATTTTCTAATATATAAAATATGAATATAAAATAAATTTAATATTAATTAAAATATTTATATTAATATATTATAAACTCTGAGCACCAACTCAATGGACGTGAGTTTGAGTAAACTCCAGGAGTTGGTGATGGACACGGAAGCCTGGCCTGCTGCAGTCCATGGGGTCGCAAAGATTTGGACATGACTGAGCAACTTAACTGAACTGATTATAAACTCTCATATAAATTTTATATTATAAATATAAAATATGAATATGATTTGGTGTGAGTGATTGAGATTTACCAAGCTTGGGATAATAGACAATGAACCAAAAGTGTGTGGTGAGCTAGGATTTTATATGAAGGAATGAGTGGTGTAAAGCTTCCAAAGAAAGGAATGGAAAAATTATTTTTAGGAGAGTGAAATAAATGATGTTAGTAATATTAATATGATACATGTCTAACAATGCATTATTTCTGTTATGTCAAAAAATTAGTAAATAGTTACCTTACACCAAGTCTCATGCTGAAACTCCTTATAAAAGGCAAAAAATTGGGATCTAATAGAATAAAGAAATGTGGAAAATAGAACAGGCATGAGTTCAAAGAAATCATCAATACTGAGTTCAGAGATTTGAAGCGCCAAAGTACCCTACAGAAACAGAAACGCCCTGCCACTCTAAAAATAAATAAATAAATAAATATTCAGATACCACGAGAAACATTTTTCACTTAAGTTTCTGTCAAATTTAATCAAAATTTCTAAAGACAGAATTTCTTGGTTGAACTATAATGAGCAATTAAGAGTTCTTTGATCTTACATAGTGTTTAATAGTTTCAACATGTAATTTGTCTTTACTTACTATATTATTAAAGTATCTCACGGATTCATTTTAAGCAATGTGGTTAAACATAACCATGCAAATATGTTATTGGAGCATGCTGAGGACTCTAATAAATACAGATCTTAAAGAAAAGTTTATATTCTACAAGTCAAATGAACACACAGTTCATTTACAGATTGAGGATTTAAGATGTGACTGCAAGTAACTTTGCTAATAATAGTGACTTCTAAATTCTGTATCCATAAAGACTGTCTTTCATTTTATTGACACAATGATTAACACAGACTGACTGTTTTTCAACCACCTTTAAAACTCCATGCCTCTTCATCTCAACTTTCTCTTAAAATTCAAATTTTTATTTACCGCTTTAAACTCAAAACTGCTAAAGTTGAAATCATGCCTTCCCAGCTTCCCATAAACTTGCTACTCTTTTCAGTTTTCTGATTTTGGTAAGAACATCACCATCTACACCTTTACTAAAGAGTAAGACATGGCCTCACCCTCTCAATTCCTCCAGGTATCTCTTTGTCATCTCCATTTCCAGTGATTACCAAATCCTGAAGTATCTTTTTCTCCTCTCCTATGTCACTACTTTGGTTAATATTTCCTAACTTTATCTTACCTCTAGTCTCTTTTCCCTCCATTTTATCCTCTTGATTATCATACTAGGATACAACGCTGATTACGTTACTCTCCTCAAAGGAAAATCTTGCCTTTCACTATAGCTCAAGATTATATCTTTGATAGTATTTACCAGCTTACCATTTTAACTTCATCATGTACTACTTCTCTAAATGTTCTAAGCACAACACTTTTATTTTCTCTTTTATTCTATATTCTCTCTTCCTTTTCTCCCTCTACTATGTTCAGTTCAGTTGAGTCTCTCAGTCGTGTCTGACTCTTTGTGACTCCATGGACATACTCTACTATGTAATTACTACTTATTCTTAATTGCCAAGTTAAAATGTCACTACCCCTCCAAGATAAGGTGTGTATTTTGCTAGCAACTTAAAAATAACTGCTCCTGGTGAATATGTTAACTTATAATCTGTTATACAAGTCTTCCAAATGATAGTTGGCTTTCTTAAATTTAGTTATGTTTCCCACCAATTTATAGCATGCTAAAGTGGGAGATGACCAGGCAGTATAATTCCATGAATGTCTAGGATATTACCTTACTGTAACAAGGACCTGATCACTTATGTCAGATAGTTGGTGTCCTTTAATGTCTGTGGACAAAAGTTGTTGATAACAGCAATTTGAGTGGAAAGTTAATGACTTAGCTCTGGAAATATATATTTAAGAGAAGGGATTATAAACAGCTTTGCAGGGTCAGCAGAGCACTGTAGGTTAAGGATATGCCTAAAGAAGATTGAGGCCTTGTTGCCAATTGCACTGGGGAATAATTGCATTTGACTAAAAACCTACCTTCAATAAGCTTAGGGAAATAGCGGAGCCCATCCTACGTGAAGATTCAAGCAATAAAACGAAAACTTGATTTGCCTCACAGAGACTGAGAGGGCAGAGAGCAATTAATTCTCTATCAAGAGAGTAAAAAAGCCAGCTGACTAAGCATAGCTGCGGAAAAAACGCAATACATACACAATTGGGACACTCATGAAAAGCCACTAAAGAGCATAAGCTTAAATCAGAAAAGACTGAGATATTTCTGCCAAGAGATAGTTTAAAAAAAATGTATAGAAAGGACTTTTGGACTCTGTGGGAGAGGGAGAGGGTGGGATGATTTGGGAGAATGGCATTGAAACATGTATACTATCATGTAAGAACGAAGCACAAGCCTATGTTCGATACAGGATACAGGATGCTTGGGGCTGGTGCACGGGGATGATCCAGAGAGATGATGTGGGGTGGGAGGTGGGAGGGGGATTCGGGATTGGGAGCTAATATACACCCATGGTGGATTCATGTCAATGTATGGCAAAACCAATACTTTACAATACGGTATTGTAAAGTAAAATAAAGTAAAAATAAAATTAAAAAAAAAAAAAAAGGAAGAAGAAAGAAAAATTTCTAGATAGCTGAGATAGAGAGAATGTTTTTCTGAGTTTTATGGGGAGCCAAGCTTTGAACAGATGGGGTTCAGCGGGAGGAATATCATAACCCCGCAAAAGATTAGAACAAGAAGAAGCCTTGTACCTAAATTAGCCCAACCCCATCGTTTGGAGATAAGAGAACTTGGGCCCAGAGAGGGGAAAATCTTGCTCTTCATCTAACTCACTCTTCAGTGCTTAACTCCAATGAAGACTGGTACCCAAGCTTCTTAACACCTAAATAATGCACTGTATTTCCAGAATAATTCCCTCTATGACCATATGAGTGGAATTCCTTTGGTATGAATTTTATGCTTATTTTTATCTCAAGATATAGCTATCTTGTTGAGGTATCCAAAATTGGAGAGAACAGTCACAAAATTGTATGGGGAATAAAATCGTCCTTTCTCTTGGCCTTTACTAATGGATCTAGATGTCTGAAGACACTCCTTAGAGGTGAAATTTATGATTAGTGTTTATCCTATAGGTAGGGAAATAAGAAACTGGAAAGTCAGTACTCAGGAAAGTTTTCTTTAATCTTTGCTATATCTTAACAAAGAAAAATCTTTATGCCTAAAAAACCAAGCTATTAATATATTTTTGCATGTCAGAAGATATGTGTTTCTTCTTTGCTCCCTTACACCTTTAGCAAAATCTTTTTCCTTTTTTAGTGTATCAGTGTTTTCTTGACTATGTTATGTATAAGTTTAAAAAAAAAAAAACACAGTTTAGGTCTGTAATTGAGCACAGCGCTAAAACGGAAGCTATATTACTCCTGTATTAAGCAGTATCAGAGAATTAAAAAGAGATAATCAAAATGTAGATCTTCATAATATGAAAGGGTTAGTGCATTATTCCATCACTAATTAGACACATTAGGATTTTAAGTCTGTCCTTCATGTTAACAGATTTATCATTCTTGTGAATGACTCAAAGGAGTGCATGGGAGACGTATTAACATAGAATATAGACACCAATCACGGAGAAATAAAAATTATATGGGTTAGAGAGTTAAGACCTGAGATGATCTTGCAAGTTGAAACAAAAGGGACAAGTGTTTAACAAGATGAAAATAAAAGAATGTAAAATGCTGCATCTAGGTTTATAAAATGCATTCAAAAGAGTGAAGTTTCTAAGAAACTGTAAATTATTTCTAAAAGTTTTTAACATTTTGAAGCATAACTTATTTTTTAAATCCATCTTCTAAGAGTTGATTTCTATTTTAATTGCCTTATAATTAAATATGTGCTTTGTGAATAATCATTTCTTTAAAATTATAGTCAGTTTTGTATAGAAATATGTTGAGTTTTAAGGATTTCTCTCTTTATGTGCTTGGTTTGTCAGTGTCTGGTAAAACTTTTCATTTATTGATTTCTTGATTATGTTACATAAAATTTTATAATTGTTATATCTTCTATATAAATTTTCTTTTGATTATTATGGCATATACTGATTTCTCTATGTTAATACTTTGCCTTAATTTTAATTTTGCCTATTTTCTTGACAAATAGCATTCTTCTGAACAGTGTTTTTCCAAATTAATTTATTTATTTTAATTGGAGAATAATTACTTTATAATATTGTGATGGTTTTTTCCATACGTCAGTATGAATTGGCCATAGGTATACGTGTGCCCTCCCTCAACCTGAACCCCCTTCCCATCTCCCTTCCCACCCTATCCCTCCAGTTGTCACAGAGCACCGACTTTGGGTGCCCTGCTTCATACATACATCAAACTCTTACTGGTGATCTGTGTTACTTATGGTAATGCATATTCTTCACTGCTATTCTCTCAAATCATCCCACCCTTTCCTTCTCCCACTGAGTCCTTTATGTCTCTGTCTGCTTTGCTGCCCTGCACATAGGATCATTGGTACCATCTTTCTAGATTCCATATGTATGCATTAATACACGGTATTTGTCTTTCTCTTTCTGACTTACTTCACTCAGTATAATAGGCTCTAGGTTCATCTGCCTCATTAAAACTGACTTGTTTGATATGTCCTTTGGCATTTTTTTGTTTGGAACGTTTCTGTGTGGTTTTGTTCCCTGGAGAAGGGAATGGCAATCCACTGCAGTATTCTTGCCAGGAAAACTCCATGGACAGCGGAGCCTGGAGGGCTACAGTCCTTGGGGTTGCAAAGAGTTGGACATGACTACTTTCACTCACACTCACTCATATTTTTAAAGCAGGTAATAGCTATATAAGTTTTTTCCTATTAAAAAGTCTTTGTGCCTTATAGTAGTAGTATAGTAGTAGCCTTGTACTAGTAGTATAGTAGATGTATATATGCTTACTTTTATTGTTTAACTTTTTCTACCATTTTATTCTGCATTTTATGTTTACCCTTCTTTTTTGCCACTACTAAATTAGTACTATTTTCTCATAATCTTCTTATATATAATACATAATATATGTAAACTATGATATATATCCACATATTTTATAATATAATTTTCATATAAAATTTTGAAATATTTATCTAATAAATCAATGTTTATTCAGTATTTTTGTCTTCCTCTCAAAATGGCAGTAAAACTTGCTATGTTCCTCAACTTGCCAACTCCTTATTATACCATCCCAATCAGCACATCATAATATTTCAGAATTTTTATTTTACTTTTTTAAATTCAGAAAATTATTATTATTTTTACAGTCTATAAAATTTGACTGTAAATCAAATTTGCAGTTACACACATTTACTGAGATCCTTTGTTAAGCTCTATGCTTCTCTCTCGGTTCACTCATCTTAATTAAGTGCAATTTCCAAGAGTTGTTTGGGTGACTTAGGATGCTAAATTCTGTAGATTATATGATCTTGGAAAACATTGATTTAACTCTTACTCTAATATAATTAAGCTGGTTATAAAAACATAAGATAAATAGCTTTGTCTTTTAATTGCTTGTAAGTGTAGGAAATTTTCTTAATTTCTCAGGGCCTCAATTTCCTCATTTGTAAAATGGGAACAATATTTTAATATTAGCCATGTCAAAAGATATACAGATTACTTAGAATGAAGACTAAATCCAAAGTGTAGTTAAATATGATTATTTAAAGCAAATACATCATTTTCTTCTGGAAAATACTGTTGCTAATAATACTCATATGTAATAATACCCACATGTATCTCTTGTTTTTTCCAATCAGCTTCAAGATTGTTTCTTTGTTTTGACGTAACTGAACTGAACTATCTTCAGCCCTCTATTTTTCATAGGATGTTTAGTCAAATTTGGTCCATATCAACCATACTCTAGATAGCTCTCCTTGATTCTAATTATAGAATCATTCCTTCCTTAACAGCTGTTTAACATTTTCCTGGTATTTTATCTTAGTTGTAATTTTTTTTTTTTTTTTGTACTCCACTTAGATCAGGGTTCTTGCTGTTGTTTTTGTTTATGTTTAATTTTATCTAGCATTGGTATTTTTTTAGAGCAAATGAGGTTTCAAGGTATAAGCTTTATTCATTGGGTCACCTTCTCCAAAAGCCAAGATACAAGGGCTTAATATAAATAATCTCAAAGATTAAAGTTGCAGATATCTTGGTGCATGCGTGCATGCTAAGTCACACAGTCATGTCCGACTCTTTGTGACGCTGTGGACTGTAACCCACCAGGCTCCTCTGTCCATAGGATTCTCCAGGCAAAAACACTGGGGTGGATTCGCATGCTCTCCTCTAGGAAATCTTCCTGACCCAGGATTGAACCCACCTCTCCTGCAGCTCCTACAATGCAGACAAATTATTTATTGCTGAGTTACTGGAGAAGCCACGATATCTTGGCAGGCACAGGGGAAATAATGTAGTGGTTAACTATGGCTTTTGTCATTTTACTGGAAACACAAACAGTGACATAAAGTGTTACCTCTTTTCTAAAGAGTATAAAAATAAGATTATTTATTCATAATAGTCAGCAACAGTTATGTTTATTAAGACCTTACTATGTACCAGGCAATCTTCTAAATGTTTAAAATGAATTAATCACTTAGTCCTCATAAAAATATTAGGTACAGATCTTATCATTAGCCTTCTTTGAAACATGAAAATAATGAGTCACAAAATGGTTCAGTACCTTCCAAATATCAAGTAAGCCAGAAAATGATAGAGCTGATATTTGAGCATGTGTGAGCTAGGGTTTATATCCTTCACTGCAGATGGTGATTGCAGCCATGAAATTAAAAGACGCTTACTCCTCGGAAGAAAAGTTATGACCAAGCTAAATAGGATATTCAAAAGCAGAGACATTACTTTGCCGACTAAGGTCCGTTTAGTCAAGGCTATGGTTTTTCCTGTGGTCATGTATGGATGTGAGAGTTGGACTGTGAAGAAGGCTGAGTGCCGAAGAATTGATGCTTTTGAACTGTGGTGTTGTAGAAGACTCTTGAGAGTCCCTTGGACTGCAAGGAGATCCAACCAGTCCATTCTGAAGGAGATCAGCCCTGGGATTTCTTTGGAAGGAATGATGCTAAAGCTGAAACTCCAGTACTTTGGCCACCTCATGCGAAGAGTTGACTCATTGGAAAAGACTCTGATGCTGGGAGGGATTGGGGGCAGGAGGAGAAGGGGACGACCGAGGATGAGATGGCTGGATGGCATCACGGACTCAATGGACGTGAACTCTGGGAGTTGGTGATGGACAGGGAGGCCTGGTGTGCTGCGATTCATGGGGTTTCAAAGAGTCAGACACGACTGAGCGACTGAACTGAACTGAACTGATGCTGCCTTTCAGTGACTATCATGGACAAGTGAATACATTGTAAAGTCATCCACCATGATTCACAAACTTGTCCTCTCGAGTGAGAGCAAGACCTGTGACTTACTTCTAACTAATAGAACACTACAAAGGTGATGGGATGTCACTTCCATGATGATGCTGCATTACAGAAGACACTGTCTTAGTGGCTGGAGCAATAGACTCCTCAGTTGATTTCAAATAAGCAAGTTGATATGATGTGAACCAGCTATGGAGCAGGGCCACATAGAAGCGAATTATAGATAGCCTCTATGGGATTACAGCCTCAGTCCTACAACTAAAAGAACTGAATTCTGCCAGCACCATTTTATCTTGGAAGAGACAATAAGCCTCAGAGGTGTCCAATGGACACCTAGGTAGCAGCTTATTAGTCCCTGAGCAAGGAACCAGGTTAGGCTGTGCTCAGACTTCTGACCCAAAGAAACTGAAATAAAAATGCGTTCTCTTTAAGCCACTGTTTGTTGTAATTTCTTATGCAGGAAAAGAAAACAAATACAGCAATGTAGATATGATATTTACCTTTTCTAGAGCTATATTAGTCCTCTGTTGTTCCCATGACCATACAAGCTATTGTTGTTGCTTTTGTTATTTTTTATTATTATCGTTATGTTATCATCATCATAATGATGTTAAAACAGTAAGGCATTAAACAGTATTGTAACAGAGATAAAAACACTAAGGCTATTCTTTTTCACACAGCAATGTTATTCAATGCAAAAATTCTTAGGAAATGAGTTAAAAAGGAAAGCAAAATAGAAATAAACACACTTTATGACACTAAATTCAAATTTATTTTAAAACCACCTTGGAGGGGGAAAAAGTATGCTTTGAAAATAAGGTCTGTGACAATGCTGCTGCTGCTGCTGCTGAGTCGCTTCAGTCGTGTCCGACTCTGTGCGACCCCATAGACGGCAGCCCACCAGGCTCCGCCGTCGCTGGGAGTCTCCAGGCACGAACACTGGAGTGGGTTGCCATTTCCTTCTCCAATGCATGAAAGGGAAAAGTAAAAGTGAAGTCACTGAGTCGTGTCCAACTCTCAGCGACCCCATGGACTAGAGTACTCCCAAATACTTGCACAAATAAGACACCCACAGAAAACTAAAACCTGTGTTATACACAGAAAGGATCATCTGCTAACATCAGCAAATTAATAACTTGTATAAGGATTTTCTTAGAGTGGATGTGAGGGTGGGAGCATGTCACCTCTTTAGTTAATGATGTTGCAGCAGTGAGCATATTCAATGGTTTGGCTCTGAAGATAGTGCCACTTAATGAGCACAACCATAGCACACAACATATTGTCTCAATTCAGAAATGTATATGCAACTCCCAACCTCAAACTCTTAACAGCTTTAAAGAACCCTCACAAACTACAACTGGTCACCTCCTCTCTGATCCTCCCAGACACATATAAAGCAGTGCTGGGGTTAGGTGTGTGTACGCATGCATATCTTACCATTTTCCCCAAAGTATTTTATTTGTATACGCTCTTTGTGTTACACCCTTTCCATTAACCTTGTATCTCAGTCTTAGCCCAAAGGTGACAGTTTAAAAACAAACCCCCTTATATTATAATGTATGGATATGTACATACAAATAATTTGTAATGTTTAATTAAAATGAATTGTTATCGACAGACATCGTCTTTCAACAACCATGTATCAGAAGCTTTGTCTGTTGAAAATTAACTGTAAGACTGACTTGACTTTTAAAGGCAGTATGTGAGTTTCTCATTAGCCTTATTATCATTTCTGAATCATAAATATGTAAATGATGAGTTTCACACGGGAGATTTAATTCTGCACTCTTATTTCTGATTAGCTGGAAATACACTCTGGCTCTGTCAGATAATTGGTAACACTGCACACCAATAAGGCATTTCCCTACGCTTCATCAGAGGCAGCTGAAATTAAAGAAGGCAGGGTTGTTACGTTTTTGACAGTTTTGTAACACCAACTTGTTAAAGTTTTAACTCAGCCATTAATATAGTCCATGAATTATTAATACAATTTTTATGTCAAGGTTCTTTTTCAAAGTTGAGATCTAAGACTAAAGTAAAATGTTCTGTGAAAGAATGCTTTCATTTTTTAATCATATTTTTAAAATCACTCTACATTAAACAGTAAACACCAATTCAATTTGAGTACAGGGGGGAGAAAAACACTGATCCCTTCCTGTGAACCGTCTACTCCCTAGTTCAAGTGCCAAAATATTTGTAAACCTCTAAGTGTTTGGTACTAGGTGAAATTTTACTACTTTAATATATGATGGTTTGTATTGAACATAGGCAACTTAGGGTTTTTTAAAATATGAATTGCAAAACAAAAGAAAAAAAAAGCCTTTTCTCAATTTTTCTCAAGTTGTCTAATCATTCTAGAAATAAAAGCGTTTCAGTTTACTTCAACCTGGAAAAACCAAAGCAGTTTTCATTCTTAAAGAATCCATTTTTTTCCTAACAGGGTGATGCTTATTCCGTCAAACAAGATAATGAACTCCTATGGGTAAGAAGTAACTCTCTTTATCTGTAGCCTATGAACTGAATATCTCTGTTTACTAGATAGAGGAATAAGTTTCCACTTAAAGAAAAAATAATATTTCAAAGTATGCTGGTCATAATATTCAATGGAAATTTATATGAACTTTTAAAATATCTAACAACTGGCCATACATAAACTTACTAGACAAATTACTTAAAGGAACTTAATTTTTAGATGGCTATTATCATATTATTTCTGTTTCAGAAAGTCACTTCAATATATTCATGAAGATTTGTGCTACATATGATCATAAGTACTTTCAAAATAATTCTGTTTTCTTTAAAGTTTTCCTATGGAACATATCCCTTATTATCATCTTTGTAATGAGTAAAATGAAGGAGTAGATTGACTAAGTAAGAATTTCAATAGGTAAACTAGAAAGGCCTCCCAAATGTCCTCCTGCCAATAGGCAGCCTTTGTGTTATCATTGATACTGGGACCATTGATTACTCAACTTCATTCTTCCTACCAGCTTTTCTTGATTTTCACTACTTTCTTTCAAAACTGATCACTATGCTGCATCTCTTCAGTGTAAGATCAATTTCAATTTTGAGTCCAAAGCAAAGAGTATTCCAATGCCAATTAAAATGCTAGTATTTAAAAATCAGTACATATTTTCTGAGTATAGATTCTTTTTTTCTGTAAAACTCATGTGTTTTTAAGAAGAATATGTTTAGAGTTGAATGAAGAACATCTATCTGTAGCATACATAAAAGATCACACAGTCATTTCCATAGGCCTTCATTCTGGCGTCTCTAAATCTAATTAATTCACAGCTGATTTTTTAGCATAAGTAAATTTTTCCTTAAAAAGATAAGTGAGCCATTACGTGAAAAACAAGATTTCACGTGAAATTTAATTCCAGTTGTCAGCACACACAACTGAATATAGTACATGGTCCTTAATCAATCTTGTACTCAGGTACATCCACACATTTGTTGATTGTACAATAACTTATGAAACAAAAAACTAGCAGAAAATGCGCCGAATATTGCAAAATTGAGAGATGACTAAATGTGTAAAATGCTATATCCAAGACATGTGAATCAATCATATGAGGACTAAATAGAAAGCAAGACATCCAAACTAAGCAGTAAAATTTCCACTGAGGTAGGAGTGTGGCTGTTAGATGTGAAGGAATTGTTCTACAACTATGAAAATATTATACTAGATATTCTTGGTAATTAGAAATGAATGCTCACTGCTGATCCGAGAACTGAGCTCAGGTGCACTTATCTTCACGCAGGAACCAGCCATAATGACACAGAATAAAATGAGAAATGAGCTATCAATTCCCCACTCAATTATCATCAGCCACCATGAGCTAACAGTAAGGCGGCATAACACCACAATTAACCACATGAACTGTGGACCCAAATAGGCCTAAATTCAAATTCTGGCTTCACCATTACCTGGGCACAATATCTTTGAAATTCAGTGTCCTTATTAATAATACAGAGAAATAAGATCTACTCTGTATGTTCTTAATAGGATAAAGCGAGATAATGCAAGACTTGTTACATAATAAGCATACTCACTGCTTATCATGAGATCTTTTTCTTTAATTTCTGTTTCATGATTATCAAAGAAAGACTTGTAAAACTTCAAACACAGAATCTCTCTCATATATAAACATATATATATATACATGTGCTTAAAACATATATAGTTTTTTTTTTCATATTTAAAGTAGCCTAGAATCTTACACTTCGAAGAAAAGCAATATTGACAATTTTGTGTATAGTTTTCCAGACTTTCTTTCACAATGACTAGTTTAAGTAATTCACTTTTAGAAGGTATTCCTCTGAAACATAGAAAATTTTAAGAAATTATCAACTTTAAGATTTAAGGGATTCAAAAATGACACTATTCTTCCTATCATGAAGACTGATTCAGTTGAGTGGTAAACCACAGGAGCAAATCATACAGAATACATGTATCAGCTTTATTGGTGCTAAAGTTGGCATTAGAGAAGAGGATGGCAACCCACTCCAGTATTCTTGTCTAGAGAATTTCATGGATGGACCGTGGTGTCACAGAGTCAGACAGAACTGAGCGACTAACACAACACAACACAACACAAAGTTGGTATTGCCTAAAAGACTACACTTGATTTTTCTGTCTGGTACCATCTTTCATTCTCAAAAGTGTCTAAAACTATAAATATATGGTTATCCCCCACTAAATTTTATATTGAAGAATGTTGCCTAGATACAGGCAATATTTTATTTCCTGTTAAGAAACCATTTAATTAAACAGGCATTTTTTATTCAATCACAAACAGTACTATATCACCACAGGCCTTCCCGGGTAGTGGGGCTTATTCTGACCAATGCCTGCAAGGAGGAGCAGAGCAGAATGCTTCCTACTGCCCTCCTGGCTCTTTAGAGAAATGGGACAGAAAGACTGTGTGAAGCATCCCTGTCATGTTTTCCTAACCTGCTGATCCCCATTCACCATCTATAGGTAGGAGTAGTATTCCAGGAGGACTAGAGGGTTTTGCTATCGTGTGGTAATCAATGTAGAAACATACATTGTCATAAAAAGAAGGGACTGCCTCCTGAAAAAGTGAATATGGCTTTCTGTCTTAGAGAGGTCACTCAGTGAAAGCCTGAAGAAGCCTAATATAAATGCAGTTAGATGGAAATAAAGGATAAATGACAGTTACCTTCTTTATCTCAAGACACTCGAGGATTTGTCCTTAGATTTGAATACTCCTTTTAATGATAATTCAAGGAATTTTTGGAATATAATAAGATCTCAGAAAAATGAGAAGCTGGTTGAAGAAACACATACAGAATCTTCAAGTACCTGAAACGTGTTGCTCAGATTGTTTACTGAGTAATGGTATCTATGAAATGTGGTTATGCTCGTAAATGGAAGTTAATCATGTATCCCTCAAGAGACTACAGAACCATAGGCACAAAAGATGAAGACACCGCAGAGCTGTTAGCATCCCCGAACTGACGTGGTTAATACTCAAACACAGTTTAGAATTTTGTGTCTATAAAGATCCCAAATGCAAAGTGGATGAAGTGGATGGGGCATTCAAAAGTCTCACTGAAGGGAATTTGGAGCTCAACTCCACTGTGGAGTTGTCTCTTGTGTTGTTTTTCTACTGCTGTATATCAGAACTTGATGGTTTAAATCAGCACCATTTATTTGCTATCTGGACAGGGCAGGAGGAAGCCCAACTTTGCTCCCTTTGACCTCAGCCTGACAGCTCAACTGAGGCTGGAGTATAGACATTCACATGGCTGATGCTAATGTTCACCAGAAGTCAGCTGGGGCTGTGATCTTGGCGTTTTGATTCATGAGATGAAGCTATCCATGTTGCTTCCTATCAGTGAGGTCATAAGGAAGAAGCATAAACTGCTAAGAATTTCGTGATGCTTAAACTCAAAATCCAAGACTATCAGGAAGCAGTTAAAGATTCAGCCCAATTCAAGGAGAAAGGATATAGCTCCACCTCTTGACTGGAGAAAGATATGTACATAGAGCGGGGGAAATAGTTTGTGGGTTGAGTAGAGAATCACTGGTCTCTATTATACAGGGTTTACTGTGCTGCCTGTTTTATGTCCCTTCTTAACAAGATAATCTTGGTGCTGGGGGAGCTGAATCTTTTTTTATGAATCTAAAATCAAGACCATTGCTTTTGGCTGAATAGAGTGAGTGTTGCAGTAGATATATTTGCTTGACTACATTGATGTCGTTACATATATGCTGCTGTATATCCTTTTTATTGACTTAACATTGTATTTGGAGCAAACTTCTCTGTCATTAGATGTTTTGAAAAACAGAATATTCAAGTTCTAGGGAGTATTTCTTTAGATGAGGTATCCAATTTCTTGACCATTGTTACCGTTAGGTATTTTGTGCATTTTTACTCATTTCATAAATAAATATTCAAGGATGCTGTTGTTATATAAATATTGGTACATACCTGGGTTATATAAATTTCTAGAAGTAGAATCACTGGGTCAAATATATTTAAAGTGTGTGGTGAGTTAGTTTGACAAAATGTTTTCCAGAAATATTTTTCACTTTGTTGACTTTTTCAACCAATCTTGGATTCATGATTTTAAAAGTCTTGTCAGTACTGCAAATGCCATCTCATTTGCTTTCACTTGCATTTTTCCTGCTGCCTTGAGTACTGTATTACTTGTTAAGCACATTTACTTTTTATAAAGATCTTTCATCTTTTTCCAAATATGATAAGCCAACATTTGTTTTCACTTAATTCTAAAAGATAACCTTCTAAATATTAAAAGTCAATGATATAAACAGCACAAGATTAATTTATAACACAAGCATCTTGCATATCATGGCTCCCTCCTAGCCTGTTCTTCCCTTCCATTATCTCATGCATAAATAACTATACCCCCTGTAAAACTCAGCTCAACTATGCTCTTACCAGGGCTGACTACTCTTGAGTAAGAGTATAAAATTCTTTTTCTGTGCACTCATTTTATTTCATATACTATTATAGATTTTTCTTAGCATATTATAACTATTCCTTTCTCTTACCAGACTGAGATTCCTCATTAAAATTCAACAAAATTTGGACGCCTACTTTATTAGTGTGCTATGTATTTAGGTTACAAAGGTAAGACTATATTGCCTCATTTATGGACAAGATAGACACCATATCTCATCATATGCTTTTCTTGCATCTTCCACAGTGCTTTCCTTAAATATAGTAATTGTAAAATGTTGCTCAATATTGAATGAATGAATTACCAGAAAATAAAAATAAAACAACTCCCTCTCAAGCCATTTTCAGGGAGATGTCTGAGAGAAGAACCTTCTCTTAAAGGATTAACAAAGAATTGTGCTCAAGCCTGAGTCAGTGTAGCTTAGCCTATTGAGTTTTTAAATGTTTCCTTCAATGAGTATTTTTATCCCCTCAAGCACAATTATTAGGCATCACAAACAAGATAAAATGAAGATTTGCTTTCATCTTCTATTATTTTCATTTAAAAATCACAAAGCATCAGGGGAGCTTTCTTTCTGTCTTGCTGGTTAGATGCTTCTATTCCCTGCTGCTTTTAGTCCCAAGGATAAAAATGTGAAGTTTCTATAAATGACTTTGTCAATTTTATTTAGAAATCCGAAGTTTCAAACTGACACCAAGTCAGGCAACTGCAAATGTTATTGAACTTCACCCTCATATGTATACCTTCAGGGGAATTTTCTTGCACAAAAAAGAAAAAGTAAAAGCAGACAATTGTTTTCTAAAGCACAAAATGATTTCCCTTGCTACCAGTGTCACCTATGTGATGGCAACAATTTAAAAATAGATGTTTGAGTTTTCCATTTGTTTTTGATACATCAGTCCTCGGAAGAGATAAATATTTTTCAATATGTTAGATAAACTTATTTGCCTTTATTGTTGTACCTATTGGGTTGTATTACTTAATTTCTGTGCAGCCTGCCACAGTACACTAAAGCACCAGGGGATAATTAAACTGCTGAGGATGCCTGTATAGAATGTGGTAGAAAACAGATAAAGTAATATTTTCATTTGGGTTAAATAAATAAATTTATTGTCCTCTACTATAAGCAAGAATAATATGGTCAAAGTGTGAAAAAGGCAATAATTTTATAGAATATGTAGTAGGTAAGGGAAGAAATGAATCAGTGAAAAGAGACTAAAGGTCTCTAAAAGGCAAATTGAAATCATAATAGAAATGTAGACGTAAGGAAGTTATATGGTTTCCGAAATAGTAGCACATCTTAGAGTCATATCAAAGTTATTGGAGCCTCAAAACAAGTAATCAAAACAAGCTTAATGACAAAGGAATAACTTTGAATTGCCTTCTGAAAAATTTTAATGTGTTCACATCCATTTATAATATTCTCTACTTGAGTCTACTGAGATTTTAGATTTGTTTTGAAAGAAAGGCAGAGCAAGTGCTCTCATAATATCTCACAATAATATGTTGTCACGCCTTCCATCTAGGGTTGCTGGACCTCAACCTCTAAGTTTATTCGAGTCCTATTCACATTTGAATCAGAATGGACTTAAGCGTTCCTTCCCAACCAACTGTTTGGGGACTATGCCTCCTGAATCTCTCATTTCTGATTTGCCTCTGACCTTGTCTATCAAATCTGTAACTGGAATTATGCATTGTTACTCAGACAACATCTGCATTTTGCTCCCCAGTTCAGAGAACTGGATTTCTGTCTTCTTTCCTCGACCTTAGTCCCTATTTTTATCACCTGAGAAATCCCCTAATGCCATTAGGTCTGCACCTTTACTTGTTCATCACAGTCCCCTAACCAAGAGAGTCTGGCCTCTGGATCTAGCCACATACTGGGGCCCTGGTACTCACTAACCGACCAACCCTTTCCTGGTGGTTTATGTTATCATTCCCATGCTGCCCTGGCTTGTTTTGTCCACCCTTAGCCAACACTGAAGGGCATTGTATGAATTAGCCAACTCTGTGAAGGTCATTTCTGTGAGCATTAGAATGCTGCTGTTTGAACCCAGAATGAGGAATCATTAACCTTTAGCTGAAACATTATTTTTTTGTTTATTGGCTTGTTTGTTAGTTTTTGGACACCTGAGTTATGCAAGTGATTGTGTTCTCTACCTTTTGATAGCTGTTAGAAAAACATCCACTCCTATCAATTATGCAGGACCACACAGGCAATATTTGTTTGCAATAATCTCATCCCTGACTTTTTCTAGCAAGTTCATCTCCCCAAAGTCCAGAAAGGCTCACCTATTTATTTTTAGTTTGCTTTTATCTTGCTAAATTGAGTGTATTTTTATAAGCTGTTTATAGTTTTGAAGAGGATAAAGGAGGGATAAAATGGATAAGTACTATAGAAACACTGCTTCCTGTTCCAGCCTGCTATCATGTAATGCCAGCGACATCAGGAAGAAAGCGCCCCCCTCTACGTCTTCTCTGACTGCCGGTTTTCAGAATCTACATGTAGGACTGTGTTCACAGTATCTGCCCTAGGATGTGGGGGAGTATAGTCTAGGGTCTACATCTTCTCAATCTATTCTGTGTTACTGAATATGACTTACAAAAAGCAAAGTAAGACAGTGTAATCTTTCATTTTGTGGGCCTTCAGATATAATCAGCTTCCAAAGCATCTTTCTCATCTTTAACAAACTCATTTTTAAAGTTCTTCAAAGAAAGAACTATTAATACTTTCTCCAACAATCCACTCCAATTTACAAGGTATTCCAGGTTTAAGAAGTCCTTTTTGTATCTAACTGAAGCCTTGTTGCTTTATATTAAGATTATTATTAAGGCTCAAAGGTAGAAAAGAAGATATATCCGTCCCTTATTTTGAAGATGATCAATCAATAACCATAATCCCAGGTCTAAGCATTTTAAGAATACTCAAATGACGTATTCTTTAAGTTTTAAATACGTCACCAAACATCCATCAAGCAGTGCATGTGGAGGAAGCACAAACCAGGTTAGCTAGTGGTATTATTATTTACTGTCAGTTACCTTACATATACTTACACATATGAATTTCTGTAATACTCTAAGAAAACATTATAAGGTGGAGCTGTTCTTACGCCTCTAGTGCAGATATGGAAACAAATATCTAGGAATATTCTCATTCTCACTTTCACCTTCAAGTGATGGAACCAGAATCCACTCTGAACATCTGACCCCAGAACCTAAGTATGCTATATTGTAGCCTCTAAACTTGAAGGCTGGAGCGAGCCACCAACTGTCTCCAATCTTTGTAGAAATTTCTTTTTTACTTATCTTCTAAGTAATGCGGATTTTACTGAAACAACAATATCTCATATAATGCTGCCTATTTTATACAAAATTTGAGTATTTTGATTTATGAGTGCTATTATAACCACATAATTTTCTATTGTTTTCAGTGCAAAGGGCTAGTGTTTTACTTTCAGACTTGTGTCAGCTTGCCTAGACTTGGCTCTTCAAAATTGTGATCTATGGACAGAAGGGAAACTAAAAACAATTTCCACTTTTTGTATATATGAACTTGAGGACTTCAAATAAATGACCAGTATTTGTAATCTGTAAATTAAGAAGTTTTTTTTTTTAATTTTACATAAAACTGGTGAGAACTATCCTTACAACTACCAGTTATTATTATAGCAATTTTTTTGAATAACAATATCATCCTATCAACTATCATGTCACAACTCTCATTTTCAACAGCCATTTTTTCCTACACTACAAGATCATGGATCCAAGTCCTTTGTAATATGCTTTTTCATTTACTGCACCCATGAAGTCTAAGACCTAAGACAGAATTATTAGTCCTGTTTTATAAGTAAGAAAAATCAAGCCTCAATAAAGTTAAGTAACTGGCCTAAACTGATTTATTTAGTTCTGAAGCAGGATTAGGATTTTCTTTGCCAAGTGAGCCTAACAGGAAAGAGCAAGGTGGTATGATAGAGGTGTCATAATCCAAATCCTGTTGTCCAAGTATAATTATTTACAAACAAGCAATACTGTCAAAATAGTCACAGCACGGATGCCCCTCTGCATCAAAGTTTATTAAAATACTTTGTAATCTCTCCCCAGACCAAATTTGCAAACCAATCAAGAAAAAGAAGGCTCATGAAATATGAGCCCTTGGCCACCAGGGGGAGTAGGTCCAGCTCAGCTGTTAGTCACACAGGGAACTCAGCAGGCCTTTTCTTATTTGTGTAACTGGTGGTATGTGGAGAGGCAGAACCTCTCAGGAAAAGCACAGAGTAAATCTAAGGGTTTTGTAAATCAAAGGTCAATATCCCTTTGAACTACCCCTGGTGGTAAATGTATGTCTTTGAGTTATGAAACCTGATCGAGGACTGACAGAATGTGATAAAAAGAAATCAAAGAAATGAAACCTTTACTTACTCTACACTATTTTCAGTGTTATAAAAATTTGAAAGTGTCTGGCAGAACAGTTAGCCACAAGGGTTTTTAAGGTATTGATTTCTGGGAGACCATTACTCTTGATAGACAGCCTGCATTTTAATGATGACCACTTCTAAAGGTGATCTTGCCTGTCTACATATCAAGTCATGCAAATTGCATTAGAGTAGGGTATGTATGCCCAGCAAGGCAGAATGTGGATTCAACTTTGTGCACCTTTCATTCTGAAAGCACTGTTTGTACATCTAAAATTTATGTGAACGCTTGTTTCCAGAAAGGTATAATGCATCTGTTGTCCTATTCCAGGGTCAGTTTTGTTTGAATCTTTCCGTTGTCATGCAGATTGTCAGCATGGTCCACAATTATGAAGAGTCTCTGATTGTAAAATAAAATAATAAAGAAAAATCAGTAGGAAAGTGCCTGGGGTGAATATATAATGCATTTAAAGTGTGAAGCCGTCCATTTAACCCTTAACAATATTCATTTTCTTCACAGTGTGCAAACCTTGTCAGTAGTTTGAAAAGCTATGAATTTAAATAACCTTAAGCAGCCTGAGAAATGAATAATTTGATAGGTATATCTGGCAGATGGTTGAAATGTCTAAGTTTTTTTCTTTTTTCCTGAGAATATGCTGTAGGGTTTCTGCCAAACTTAGGTTTTAAGGGAGGTACAGAAATCAAACAATGAATGCTCCATATTTGCAAACTACCAACACAAAGATAGCGTTTACGGAGAATAGTTGCCAGTCCCTCCTTCCTTCATCCTTTAGAAGAATGACCTGAAAAGCAAGAGGTTTTTTATTTTTCTTTTTTTTTTAAGATGTATTTTTTTTTAGTTTGTCAAAATGAATATTTAATCTGACTAAGATTAAAATCAATGACTTGCTGGTACCTCTCCAGCTTGTCTTTCTTGTCTTGTAAAGCTTAACGCTTCTTTCAATATTAATGTGGGTACTGACAACTCGACTAACATACTTTGATTGACATCTCATTGAAGGATTCTAGTGAGAAACGAAACATATCTTTTTCCTTCTGGCTATTGTTGATGTGTGGAGACACACTCCTTATCTGTACAAAGAGCTGAAAAAAAATTAGCTGAGAATAATTTCGTTGGCCCAGGTCAAACCTCACCATTATCAACATCCATTTATCAAAGCCACTGTCTCTACCAGAAATCTGATCTAGATGTAAGTATCCCAATAGCACCTGGTGCTCTAAAAGAGGACTCTGATACTAGGTGCCTAGGATTGATCTCGTTACATTCATTGCTGAGTATGCCATGATCCAACCAAGAAATACATACCCGATGCTCCAAATATGACACAAACAAAAATAGCAACATGATAGCATTCTTTTGAAATTATCAAAGTGGGAGAAGACACGTTTAAGTAAGAATCAAGACTATACCAAAAACAATAATACAAAAGCCCATTAATTTTTTAGCCCAAAATTATGTTGGCCTCTACAGGATATGTTCAATTCAGAGATATTTGAGGAAATTGATAACAAACCTCCAACATTTAATACAATGATTATAATTTCTTAAATACTTCAAAACACTGAGATAATAACAATAGCAGCTAAAGTAGAAAATATATTAAAATGTCAAAAACAATTTATATTCATGGTCTTATTAAAACTTCATGCTCTGATAATGATATAGATTCATGAAAGAGGTAAGGTAAATCATCCAGTTAATGATAGGAATTAGGGTAAAGATTATCTAACTTCAAATTCAGTGTCTTTTACTACACAAATCCACAGCATATTTGTAAAAATAAATTGTAAACATTTTCAGGCTTATAACTGAAAATGAAATAAAGAATCACCTCCATCAATTAACTTAAAATTTTAGGTGGGAAATAAATGTACAAATCAGAGGTTGAATTTTTCAAATCTTTATGTTTACTTTTATTGTCTTAGTTATCACAATGTCTTTGGTTTGAGTTTGATGCTTCAAAAATTCCTCAAAATGGGAATTTAAATTCTTCTCTATAATCTCCAGTCACTGAATATGACAGCCACAGTTCATGCCCTGGTAAAGCATCTATTCTTCTGTCAGGGGAGAAACAACTCAAAGAACTATTACAGAATCAATTATTCAATTATTGTGTGTTGAATACTATGAAATAGAGTTATAGAATGTTATCAGAGAATGTAATAGGATTTCGTCAAGTTATTGAAGGGAGGAATCAAAAACTGTTTTTTAAAAAGAAAAATTTAGCTGAGATCTGAAGAGTTAGTTAGCTTTAATTTTTTTAAAAAGGTTGAAAGTAAGGTTTGGCCAAGGTAACAGCATATATAAAGTCATAAAGATATTTTGTAGAAGCAAAGCATTTTTGAAGAACCTAAACAAGCCCTGTGAGCTACAGTCCATATAATAAAGGGAGTAAAAATCAGGAATTTAGCCTTGTGCAGGTGGCGAAGACTGGGTTATTCAGATTCTTGTAAGGACTGCTGCTGCTGCTGCTTAATCTCTTCAGTCGTGTCCGACTCTGTGCGACCCCAGAGATGGCAGCCAACCAGGTTCCCCGTCCCTGGGAGTCTTCAGGCAAGAACACTGGAGTGGGTTGCCATTTCCTTCTCCAATGTATGAAAGTGAGAAGTGAAAGTGAAGTCGCTCAGTCGTGTCCGACTCTTAGCGACCCCATGGACTACAGCCCACCAGGCTCCTCTGTCCATGGGATTTTCCAGGCAAGAGTACTGGAGTGGGGTGCCATTGCCTTCTCCGCCTTGTAAGGACAGGTTAAGTCTTTTGTTGCTTTTATAAAGCGAAGCGTTTTATGCTATGCGAGGGAGTGACACGGTTCAGTTTACACGACTTGTTCCCAATTTACTATCCTCGTCTTCTACTCTTTTGTTCCTACAGTCTTGATTCTAGCCAAATTGACCTACCCACTACTTCCTTTTCTTTTAATTGAAATATGGTAGATTTATAATATTATGTTAGTTTCAGGTATGCAGCATAGTGATTCAGTATTTTTGCAGATAATACTTTATTATAGGTTGTTACAAGATAATGGGTGTAATTGCCTGTGCTACACAGTATATCCTTGTTCTTATCTTTTTATGTATAGTAGTTTGTATCTGTTAATCCCATACCTTTAATCTGTCCCTTCCCCTCCCCCCCACAATTTTCTTTGTCTAGAAGTCTGTTTCTGTTTTACATATACATTCAGCAGTAATATTTTTCGGATTCTACATATATGTGATATCGTACAGTATCTTTCACTGCCTGACTTATTTCACTAAGGATAATATTGTCTAGGTCCATTCATGTTGCTGAAAATGGCATTATTTCATTCTTTTTATGGCTGAGTAATATCCTGTTGTATACATATATCATACCTTCTTAATCTAACCATCTATTGATGGTCATTTGGGTTGCTTTCATGACTTGGTTATTGTAAATAGTGCTGTGAATACTAGGGTGCATGCATAAGTTCTAATTAGTATTTTCATTTTTTCCAGATATATACCCAGGAGGGAAAATACTGAGTCATATGGTAGTTCTATTTTCACTTTTTTGAGGAACCTCCATACAGTTTTCCATAGTGGGTGCAAAAATTTATATTCTCACCAACAGTATACAGGGTTCCCTTTTCTCCAAATCCTTGCCAACATTTGTTGTTCTGTGTCCTTTTAAATAATAGCCATTTTGACAGGTGTGAGGTGTTATCTCATTGTTTTGATTTTCATTTCTCCAAATATTAATGATGTTGAGCATATTTTTATGTGCCTGTTGGTCATCTGCATGTCTTTGAAGAAGTGTCTATCTAGATCATCTATCCATTTCTTTTTTTGTTGTTTTGTTTTTATTTTTGTTTACTTTTGTTTTTGTTTTTCTAATATAAATTTATTTATTTTAATTGGAGGCTAATTACTCTACAATATTGTATTGGTTTTGCCATACATCAACATGAATCCACCACGGGTGTACACGTGTTCCCCATCCTGAACCCCCCTCCCACCTCCTTCCCCATACCATCCCTCTGGGTCATCCCAGTGTATGAGCCCCGAGCATCCTGTATCATGCATCGAACCTGGACTGGAGATTTGTTTCATATATTGAGCTGTATGAGCTGTATATTTTGGATGTTAATCCCTTGTTAGTTGGATTACAGCAAATATTTTCTCCCACTCAGTAGGCTGTCTTTTCATTTTGTCAGTAGTTCCCCTTGCTGTGCACAAGTTTTTAAGTTTATTTAGGTATCATCTATTTGTTTTTGTTTTTGTTTCTCTTGCCTTAGGAGACTGACCTAAGAAAATATTGCTATGATTTCTGTCAAAGAAGAGGGTGTTTGCTACAACCACTGCATTCTCTTGGCAGAACTCTATTAGACTTTGCCCTGCTTCATTCTGTACTACAAGGCCAAATTTGCCTGTTACTCCAGGTGTTTCTTGACATCCTACTCTTGCATTCCAGTCCCCTAGAATGAAAAGGACATCTTTTTGGGGTGTTAATTCTAGAAGATCTTGTAGGTCTTCATAGAACCATTCAACGTCATCTTCTTCAGCATTACTGGTTGGGGCACAGACATGGATTACCGTGATATTGAATGGATTGCCTTGGAAATGAACAGAGATCATTCTGTTGTTTTTGAGATTGCATCCAAATACTGCATTTCAGACTCTTCTGTTGACTATGAGGGCTACTCCATTTCTTCTAGGGGATTCTTGCCCACAGTAGTAGATATAATGGTCATCTGAGTTAAATTCACCCATTCCAGTCCAGTTCACTGATTCCTAGAATGTTGACGTTCACTCTTGCCATCTCTTGTTTGATCACTTCCAGTTTGCCTTGATTCATGGACCTAACATTCCAGGTTCCTATGCAATATTGCTCTTTACAGCATCGGACCTTGCTTCCATCACCAGTTACATCCACAACTGGGTGTAAGACTTTATTTTATTGGGCTCCAAAATCACTGCAGGTTGTGATTGCAGCCATGAAATAAAAAGATGCTTACTCCTTGGAAGAAAATTTATGACCAACCTAGACAGCATGTTAAAAAGCAGAGACTACTTTGCCAACAAAGGTCCATCTAGTCAAGGCTATGGTTTTTCCAGTAGTCATGTATGGATGTGAGAGTTGGACTATAAAGAAAGCTGGGCACCAAAGAATTGATTCTTTTGAACTGTAGTGCTGAAGAAGACTTTTGAGAGTCCCTTGGACTGCAAGGAGATCCAACCAATCCATCCTGAAGGAAATCAGTCTGAATATTCATTGGAAGGACTGATGTTGAAGGTGAAACTCCAATACTTTGGCCATCTGGTATGAAGAGCTGACTCATTTGAAAAGACTCTGATGCTGGGAAAGATTGAGGGCAGGAGGAGAAGGGGATTACAGAGGATGAGATGGTTGGATGGCATCACTGACTCAATGGACATGAGTTTGAGTAAACTCCAGGAGTTAATGATGGACAGGGAGGCCTGGCGTGCTGCAGTCCATGAGGTCACAAAGAGTTGGTCACGACTGAGCAACTGAATGGAACTAAACTGATGTCAAAGAGCATTATGCATCTGTTCTCTTCTAGGAGTTTTATGGTTTCAGACCTTACATTTAGAACTTGAAGCCATTTTGAGTTTATTTTTGTAATATGGTGTGAGGAAATGGTCTAATCTCATTGTTTTACATGTTGCTGTCCAGTTTTCCCAGCACCACTTGTTGAAGAGACTTTCTTTTGAATCCCAGGGACGGCGGAGCCTGGTGGGCTGCCGTCTATGGGGTCGAACAGAGTCGGACACGACTGAAGCGACTTAGCACATTGTATATTCCAGCCTCATTTGTTGTAGATTACTTGATTATAGTTGTCTGAGTTTATTTCTGGGTTCTCTATTTTGTTCCAGTTCTATGACAAATGTCATGAGTTCCACTACCTCTTATATATGTCATTTAATTTCCTATCTTATTTCTATTGTCTCCCTTTTTTTCATTGCCTAATATTATCCATATTTCTTTCCCCAAAACCACTATTTAGAAATATAACTATTTCAGCTACTTGGTGAGGCTGTAAGTACTGAGCACACCTATAAATGTTTCCCCCACTATGAAAGTAGAGCATTCCTATGAGACTTTTCATAAGCCAAAATAGTATAAAGGCACAATAACTTTAGGACCCATCTTGCTAAGTGAAAGAAAGTGAAGTTGCTCAGTCGTGTCCGACTCTTTGCAACCCCATGGACTGTAGCCTACCAGGCTCTTCCATACATGGGATTTCCCAGGCAATAGTACTGGAGTGGGGTGTCATTTCCTTCTTCAAAGGATATTCCCGATCCGGGGATCGAACCCGGGTCTCCCACATTGTAGGCAGTCGCCTTACCATCTGAGCCACCAGGAAGTCCTGCCACCAGGGAAGTCTTGCCAACAGATACACAAAATAAATCAAGACAAACAAAAATGCTCACAAACAGCTCAGAGCTTCTGTGGCTTGATGCTGTGATACCGAGTATAGTTCCCCTGAAGATTAGTGATTCCACTCTTACTGCTCAGGGCACACTGCCTCTATCACGGCTCACTGCACAACAAACACTGCACACTGTTCTTGTCTCTTGCCTTTTATGTGAAGGAAGAACCCCTCTAAGTTTTCTTTTTGTCAGTGAAAACAGGTACTAATGTAGGTGCATCCTAAAAGCAAAGTGGCTTAAAGCTAACATTTAGAAAAAGGGAATGCCTGTATTTTCATATACTCTAGACACACTGCTGACAGAGAGGAAAAAAATAAAAGCAAAACATTTTTTCCTTTAGCCTCTTAGGTTCAGAATCCGAGGTCTAAAATTGAATGGACAGAAGACAGATTAACAGGAGTAAAAATATTTATTTCATATGTATATAGGACTAACAAAAATGAAGGGAAAAACCCAAAAGAAGCAATCAGACCTGGCAGTTTCTATACCATTTTTACAAAGGACAGTAGATCTATGGAGAAGTGACAAGAGAAAGGAAAATGATTTTGAGCTTCTAGGGCCAATAAATAGTTGAAAAGCAAACATATGGGGGAAACAAATGGAAGATAAGGATTATTTAGTCAAGTTTGTTTGTGAAAGCCCATCTTAGTGCTGACTTTTTTTTTTTTTCACAGCAATAAAACTCCACTGGGAAAGGGGATTTGTGGTAGCCCTCATGTCTCAGAGCTTCTACTGTCAGTCAGATAAGGGAAGCTCTGAGAATGCTTTCTTTTTGCATCTATTGATTTTCATGACCTGAAGCTCAAAATAATACCAAAGTGATATTTTAGGGGGTGGCATATTATGATCCTCTTTACCACTTTCAGTAACTATGATAGCACATCCATGCTGTGCTTCAGTGTGGACAGTAAGTCTTTATAAGTGGAAAATTCTGCAGTTCTCATCAAAAGAGATACAAAGAAATTAGAAAGAAGGAAATAAAGATAAAAATACTGATAAAAATTATATAACGAAAGCATCAACAAATACAAATGTTGGATGTCTGTAAAGAATAATAAAATAGATATGCTCCCAAGAATACTAATCAATGAAAAATAAAGAGAAAGTACAAATGACTGATATTGAGAATTTTAAAGGACATTACTTAAAATACTATAGTTACTAAAACTAGCATAATATGACATTATACATCACTTAACGGCAATAATGTTCTTGCCTGGAGAATCCCAGGGACAGGGGAGCCTGGTGGGCTGCCGTCTATAGGGTCTCACAGAGTTGGACACGACTGAAGTGACTTAGCAGCAGCAGCAGCAATGGCAATAAATTTTAAAACGTAAATATTTAAAACATTCCTGAGTGAACATAAACTGAAATTAGAAGATATGGTAAATCTGGATAATCTTATAACGATTAGTGAAATTATGTTTCTCTAATTTAGAATATTTACACACAAAATAATTGAGGCACAGATGGCTACTGTAAGAATTTCTATCAGCTTTCAAATTTCCAATCTGAGTTCAGTTCTCATGCTTGATAAAACATTTGATAAAATTACGTATAGCATGAAAATTATCAAATACCTGAGAATAAATCTGCCAGAAGAGTATAAAATATAAATGTAAAAAACTTTAAGCCTTTGTTAACAATTAAAGAATTAAATAGACAAAGATATATACCACGTTGATGAAAGACTTAATGTTGTAATTGCGAATCTTTTCCAATACTTTATACCACAATGGAGAGAAGAGAGACAGAAGAGGGGAAAAGAGGGAAAGATATAAGATGAGAGAAATAGAATAAGGACAAAGAAGAGAGAAGAACAGAATGAAGAAAATGGAGGGAGAGCAAGAAAGAGGGAGGGAGAGAAGAGAGATTCTGAGGGGTCACAGAATCATTTTGGTTAGAAAGGTATCATTTCATAGGTGGTTTTATTTCAAAATCAATATTCAGATGGAGTTGTAATATAATTACTTTAGATGGGAAGGGCTTCTCTACTTCCTTTCACAACTGAAGAATCAAAGTTCTGCTGTGATCATCATGATTTAAAAAGGAAAAGTCATTCTGCTGGCTGAAACTATGAGGTTGAAAGTGACACAATGTTTATAGCATCTGCTTGGATGTCATACGTGAATTGAGCGTATATTTAAAAACTAATAATATAAATTCTACATCATGTAGCAATCAAAAGAACAAGAAAGACTATGAAAATAGCTTTGACCGTTTCCTTTTCCCCAACAAATACTAAGAAAAAACAATGAAATGCACAAACAAATGTACTTACACAAACAGGCAAACTGGTCTTTTAAAATCTAGGAGCAAAATGCTAAGAGAAAAAGGAAAAGAGTAGATTAAGGTGTTTTGTCATACAGGATTCACTTTTATTTCCATATTTCAACTTGATTATTGTTTATACTATAGCATTGGCGTACCTGCATATATCTAATTTTATCTAACTGCATTTATCTAACATTTTTCAGCACCAATGCAGATTATTCTTTTGCATTAATTTAATACTTTATAACAGTATGCATTGCACTGAGACCTTGTAAAGCTCAGTGTTACTTGTGAAACTTTGATCTCCAAAAAAGTAGCAGGATCAAAGTTTTCCCTGATTGGACATAAATCTCAGCTAAAATAAAGTGATAATAGTCTAGTCAACCTGGTATAAATGCCTTTGAATTGGTGTTACTGTATGTGGTTGGTGCATTGCTGAGTTAATTAATCATTTCTTTGAGCTTCCATATTCTGCTGTCACTAACTTAGGAGTAAATGCCAGTCACTGTTACTTTATTTGACATTCATTTTTTCATGCTTAATAGAAATAGTTAATAGAAAGAGAAAGAGTAGAAACTCATGGGTGTGAGAAACACAATGCAGAGAAATGTTCGTGATGTAAAGAAATGCGCAGACAGGATTTAACATCTTTACTGTTCTTCATCGGAAAATTCTCACCCTAAATAAAGGACTGATTGAATCTGTGGTTGTTATTTTTTGTTGTTGTTAATTTGAGCATCAACTGCTATAATTAATGTAGTTATTAATGTGAAGTCAGGTAGCATGAGCTTGAATCACAGCTCCTCCAATTACCAGCTACTTGAACTTGAGCCAATTACACGACCTCTTTAAATCACAGTTACTCCGTTTGCAAAAGGGGGATGAGAATAGTGCCCATTATATAAGATGGTCATAAACATTAAGAAGATAACAATTGTGAACTGTTTTCCATGGTAAACAACTGTACAATATTTCCAACTCATAAGCAATTAATTTATCATAGAGATGTCAAAAGTATTCATCGATGGCAGGAACTTTACAGTTTATTCTGAGGAATTATAAGGATTCCATAGACGAGCAGCTGAGGAGATGAGGAAACAGGACTTAAGATTCTCTATTCCCTGCTTTTAGGAGAGTTCTACTCGATTTCTTTCATGCTTTTTTATATTGAGAGGTTTAAACCCATCCACGAGCAGTTAGAACAGTATAATAACCCCACATATACCCACCACCCAGCTTTATATAGTTAACATTTCAGTATGTTTTTGTAGTGTTTTCCTTCACAAGATTTGACTTGCAAAGTATTTCTTATGCTAAAGAAATAATAAATTTGAAAACCCCTGACATGGGATGAATGTGCTAATTCACTCAGTCATGTCTGACTCTGTGACGCTATGGACTGCAGCCCGCCAGGCTCTTCTGTCCATGGGATTCTCCAGGCAAGAATACTAGAATGGGTTGCTGTGCTCTCCTCCAGGGGATCTTCCCGACCCAGGGATAGAACCCACATCTCTTGTGTCTCCTGCACTGGCAGCTGGGTTCTTTACCACTAACACCACCTGGGAAGCCCATAGAATGAATAACTTCTAGCAAAAAATAAAAATTTTCTTAACCATCACTTTGAGTTAAGATATCCAAAAGAATGTCATATATTCAAAGCACTTCAATTTCTAGTCAGTTGTGTGCTTAACTTTCTCATTTCTGTCTGTACACACTCTCTCTCTGCAGGTAAAGAATTTGCCTGCAATGCAGCAGACACGTGTGTCATCCCTGGGTCGGAAAGATCCCCTGGAGAAAGAAATGGCAACCCACTCCAGTGTTCTTGCCTGAAGAATCCCATGCACAGAGAAGCCTGGCAGGCTCCAGTCCATGGGGTCGCAAAGACTCGGGCACAACTGAGCAACTATCGCTGTCTAAGACTCTCTCTCTCTAGATAATTCAATCCAGTTCCAGCCCCATGGCTTTAAACTCCACGTGGTTATCTCATAAGCATCTCCAACATAAAATGTACCAATGCTCTTTATTTTCTCACCCATGACCATCTCAGTCTCCCTCTCTTGCCTTGTTAAAAATAATCTATTCTCAGTACAGTAATTTGAGGGATCTTTTAAAAACATAAATCAAATAGCATCTTTGTCCTGCACAGAATCCTCCAAGGGAGTTGTATTGTCCTACAAATGCAATCCAGTTTCATCCCAGGGCCGTGAATGTCACGTCCTCCACCTCCTGTGTTACTCTACTCCACATCCACCAAACATGTGGCTCTCTGCCACTGTCAGGCTGTTCTTCGCTTAACTCACCAAGCTGGCTCCTGTCTTATGCATTTGTGCTCTCTGTTATCTCTTCTTGGAGTACTTTTCTGTCAGTCTCTTCATATCCAACCAGTCTCTGCTTAAATAGTATCTCATCAGAGAGTCTTTTCCTTCTAACCCAGTCTAAACTCATCACCTGTCCCACCAACCCTCATAAGAAAACCATGTTGCATTGTCTTTATAGCACTTATCACTATCTGAAAGGAATTTTTTTTCCATTCATTTGTTTTATTTTCCCTTATTTTATAGAAGAAAATCTCAGCAAGACCACGGATTTTGACTTTCCCGTTAAGTGAATTTTTCCACAGCATCTATGTATTGTGTGACATAGTACATATTTTTTGATAATATTAAATAAATAAACATTTTACTTGTGATGGAGATAATTACTAAGATACATTATTGCTGAGAAGATGCCATGAGATGATGTAAAGCTTATTCTCACTTTGCCTCCACCTCAAATCCACTTTGTACACCTCTCTGCTCTGCTGTTTGCTGTGCCTGGCATCCATGATATGTATCGCCTAGATTCATTTTTCCCTTAAGCTTCTCTTTGAGGTCCAACAATGAGGGAAACTTCCTCTTCCTGTTGGGCCCCTATTCTTTTCATTGTGTGACTATGGTTTCCTCGCTAGCTGACCATGGTAACAGCTTCTGCCTGGCAGCTCTCTTCTTTTCCAGCCCCCGCTTTTATCAGGCACTGGTAACTCCATTCCTTCTTCTTGCCCTTTTGGAGGTAGTAATGTTTTCCTACGGTTTTAGTGCATGAACACCTCACTGCCCAAATTTTTGCAAATAGTCCTTTCTTTAGGAAGCTTTAGCGAAACCCTAGGTGAGCATTTTTTCCTGTCAGGACCACGACTAACAGAGATACAGTATACAGGCATTCTTTGTGCTTCCCAGTCCATGGAGTCGCAAAGAGTCAGACACGACTGAGTGACTTCACTTTCACTTTCACGCTTCCCAAACACACTTTATTTCAACAAATATTGAGCATCTACTGCATATTAGGCACTAAGAATGCAATCATTACTTGTATCTGACATATACACATGAGTCTTATGTAAATATTTTATTTAAATAAAATAGCAAGCTTTAGGCAAAATTAAAATTCAAAATAAAATACCACCAAGTTAAAATGCAGGTTAAGAAAATACAACAAATGATTTGTGTTCTGGTGTGTTCCTGTTAGTGTTTCCATTAATCTTATACATAGGTTTATTTATACTTGATCTTATTCAGAGCTTCAGCAGCTGTAGTTTATCAGACTGGAGGTATAAGTGTATAAGGTATAAGCTTATCAAGCTGGAGGTATATGTGTGTGTGCTAAGTTGCTTCAGTCATGTCCAACTTTTCATGACCCTATGGACTGTAGCCTACCAGGTTCCTCTTCCCATGGGATTCTCCAAACAAGAATACCAGGGTGGGTTGCCATGCCCTCCTCCAGGGGATCTCCCAGACTCAGGAGTCAAAGGCACATGTCTTACGTCTCCTGCATTGGTAGGCAGTTTCTTTACCACTAGTGCCACCTGGGAAGCCCCAATATATATACATTCACTGTCATGATCTACAACGCAGTACTGAATCAGATGAGGTAAATACAATCAGTTCAAATCAGTTCAGTCTCTCAGTTGTGTCCGACTCTTTGCGACTCCATGAATCGCAGCACGCCAGGCCTCCCTGTCCATCACCAACTCCCAGAGTTCACTCAAATTCACGTCCATCAAGTTGGTGATCCCATCCAGCCTCTCATCCTCCGTCGTCCCCTTCTCCTCCTGCCCCCAATCCCTCCCAGCATCAGGGTCTTTTCCAATGAGTCAACTCTTCACATCAGGTGGCCAAAGTACTGGAGTTTCAACTTTAGCATCATTCCTTCCAAAGAACATCCAGGACTGATCTCCTTTAGAATGGACTGGTTGGATCTCCTTGCAGTCCATGGGACTCTCAAGAGTCTTCTCCAACACCACAGTTCAAAAGCATCAATTCTTCGGCGCTCAGCCTTCTTCACAGTCCAACTCTCACATCCATACATGACCACTTAGTGCTTATTTAATTTTTGTTTCACTAAGCAGAACTCCCTGGTAATCAGCTGTCTTTAGGACCATACTATAGTGACGTTCCTACTTGTCCAAAACAGATTGGCATTGGCACACAGGGCTCTGACTCTGGAATTGGAGTTCTCAGGTTCAAACACCAGCTTCACATCTTACTAGCTCTTTGACCTTGAATAAGTTACTTAAGGGTTTCCCAGATGGCTCAGTGGTAAAGACTCCATCTGCCAATGCAAAAGACACAGGAGACACAGGTTCAATCCCTGGATTGGGAAGATGCCCTAGAGAAGGCAACAGCTACCCCCTCCAGTATTCTTGCCTGGAAAATTCCATGGGCAGAGGAGCTTGAGGGGCTACAGTGAAGGGGGGGTCACAAAGAATCAGATACAACTAAACAAGTAATAGTCACCAAGTTACTTAAACTTGCCAAATCTCAATTTTCTCACCTGTCAAAAAAAGCAAAAAGGCTAAATAAATAAGTGCACCAGCTTCATAAGGCTGTTGTGATGATAAACTGAAATAATACATTCTAAGTGCTCATCAAAAGACCATGGTAAATATTCATAAAATACTTATTACTAATGTATTATTAGTGATGATCCTGAAACTGGGTAAGATCCTAAAGGATATTCACATAGCTAAAAGCTGTAGAATCTCCCTTTTGCAACAGCATATGACACAATAGGCCTTATATATCAGACATTCTATGAACTATTCTATATTAACTTTTATTTTCTTTGTCTACTATACACACATGCCTTTAAAATATATAGATTATATATATTTCAAATTATATATAGGGACTTGATTGACCAAGTATAATATAGTCTACTCTGTACTAACCCGGGATGATTACTAAGCTCTACAAGCCCCTGTGAAGTCTGTGGATAAACTAAACTAACAGAGAAACAGCAACAGTTCTAAAGTTGGAATGAAGCTCTGACTAAACTTGTCTCTTATGTGAAATCTTCAGGAAACACAGATAGATCTTTCTGTCTATAATTTCTGATCTTCATCCCACACCTACAAAGCAAAGGAAGTAAGCTAAATATAGCATTTTCAGAGTCATATATGAAATATATGTTTATGTGTTTCATATAGGATCTTGCTTTTTAATATACAGGCTGCTGGCTTCTGTGCCCACATCTGTCAAATCTGAATATTAGAAAAGGAAGCAACAGAACTATCCTTTTTTTTTTTTTTTTTTAAGAAGGATCTCATCTACACTTAATCTCTGAGAACTGCTCGAGTAGAAGATGGTCTAAGTGGTATCTTCCAATTTCAATCCTCAATGGAATATGTCAAGCTATTATCATTATATTTGAGATATATTCTTGAACTGGTGACTGTGCCCTTGGATTACTGTGAAAATTGACACTGGTTTAAAACCTACAGACTTTTCTCTCTGTTAAAACTATTACTGTCTACCTTATTTTTGCTGGAGTTTTTGTATCACCACAATTTTAACATCCACCAAAAGAGAAAAAAGCGTAGCCTTAATGGACTGTGAAGCAGTGAGCCTATCACAAAGGCAACACAAAATTCAATCACAAACACCTGCAACTCATTACAAATTTAGCAGCACAAATGCCAGAGGCTGTAATGGGCCTCAGATATTCTGTGCAACTCTGCCAATACTCACCTATAATTTGGACTTGACATTTACAAAAAAGACAACATTTACAAAAAGAAAAGGGCAAAGAGTTTTACCAAATAGTCCCACTCTTTCAACTCCCCCCCCTCCTGCCAAGGCACTGCAGGGAAAAAAAAAAAGTCAATTCTAAATACAGGTGCTATTCGTATTCCTTGTGGAGTGCTTATGAAGCCAAATTAATTGATGAAGAATATTCACAAAGGGATTTGGAGGTATTATCTTTTTCTGCATATGTAACATTTTCTATAAATGTCTTTTAACATAAAAATTAGGGACCAAAGAAAAAGAAGGAAGAGATATTGGAAATAGAAATAACATCAGTTTTATTTTTACATTAGCTTCATATTTTGATTTAAGGATAAGGTGTGTATGGTAAATGTAGACTTGAATCTTACAAACGAAAACTGTCACACTTGCAGATAGGGAATGTTATGGGTGTCATCGTGCGGAGTGGAAAGAAAACTAAACTCGGGCACCTGAAGAGTTTAATTCTGGTTCTGAATTCATTGCTAGTTGTGAGACCTTGGAAAAGTTGTTCAGCAACCTGGGATTCCGTTTCCTCCATTTTGAGAACTGCAGACTATGGCCTGATATCCCCCTCAGGAGCCTCAATTCCAGAGGAAGGACTCCTCAGCCAGCTGTGACCTACAGACAGTTCTTCTCTCTTTACTTCCTTCAATGTTCATTCACTGCTCTACTTTTCATGACATAAACCTAAAAACAGACACTGTTATTAGAAATAAACTTTGAATGTGCCTACTGGTAATGCACATACCATCCTAAGGAGACGTTTTCTTTCTTACCTTCTTCTGAAGTGTTTTAAAATCTTGACACGATTTTCCTTTTCCAGTTCTCTCAGCACATTCTGGAAATCGCTTCCCTCCAATGATATTTGATGTAAACTGAGGAAAGAAAATTCATTTTACTATTAGATATATAAGTAGTAAAATTCCATTGAAACATGTATAATATCATATATGAAATGAATTGCCAGTCCAGGTTCGTTGCATGATACTGGATGCTTGGGGCTGGTGCACTGAGACGACCCAGAGGGATGGTATGGGGAGGGAGGAGGGAGTGGGGTTCAGGATTGGGAACACATGTATACCTGTGGCAGATTCATGTTGATGTATGGCAAAACCAATATAATATTGTAAAGTAATTAACCTCCAATTAAAATAAATAAATTTATATTTAAAAAAATAAATTAAATTAAAAAATAAAAAACCACAATGAAATATCAAAAAAAGTAATCTGCTAATTATCAAACCATAAATAAATACAATACTTTAGAATTACTCTTGGCTCTTCAGCCCACCATTCACAAGTGGTATTGAAAGATTTATAATGAAGTTCCATTTGAGTCCTACAAATGTGTGATTTCCCATTAGAAGTCACTTTCATTTCTTTTCACACAAGTCCCATAATATTTTTTGTAATTTCTCCATACTTCTGCTAACAAATGTACTTAAAGTTGGTATATAAATGCCTTCCTTTTATCTGTCAAGTATGCTACTAAAAGCCTGAACCATCTTTGATTTAGGAGACTCAATCTCATATTTTAGGTGCTATATCATAACTCTCATCTAGAAGATACTCACAAGTCATTTTTTTTTTATTATCTATTTTATTTTATTTTTTACTGGCCAGGGTGCATTTTATTTTATTTTTTAATTTTTACTTTATTTTATTTTACAATACCATATTGGTTTTGCGATACATTGACATGAATCCACCCGAGGTGTATACAAGCTCCCAATGCTGAATCCCCCTCCCCCCTCCCACCCCATATCCTCTCTCTGGATCATCCCCGTGCACCAGCCCCAAGCATCCTGTATCCTGTATCGAACATAGGCTGGCGCTTCGTTTCTTACATGATAGTATACATGTTTCAGTGCCATTCTCCCAAATCATCCCACCCTCTCCCTCAGAGTCCAAAAGTCCGTTCTATACATCTGTGTCTCTTGCTGTCTCGCATACAGGGTCATCATTACCATCTTTCTAAATTCTATATATATCACAAGTCATTTTTAAGGACATTCCTAGGTGCCCTTTCAACACCTCATGCCATTTGGGAAGGGTCTTTCTTTGAGAAAAAGAACACATAGAATTTCTGAGTACCAAGACAGTGTGCAAACGTCAGATATGAAGGGAATAAAAGGAACTGCAAAAGGAAAAAGATGACCAAAGATAAGTAGGAGCTATATACAAATTAACTCTGTCCATGTCTTAGTCTGTTTGGGCTGCAATAACAGAATGTCATAAAATGAGTGGTTTAAACAACAGAAATGTATTTTCTCACAGCCCTGGAAGCTGCAAGTTTGGATCGTGGTGCCAGCCTGGTCTGGTTCTGGTAAGAGCTATCTTCCTGATTTATAGTCAGCCCCCTCACTATATTCTCACATGGCAGAAAGAGAGTGAGGTCTCTTCTTTTTTGTTGTTGTAAGGAAATGGCAACCCACTCCAGTATTCTTGCCTGGAGAATCCCATGGACGGAGGAGCCTGGTGGGCTACAGTCCATGGGGTCGCAAAGAGTCGGACACGACTGAGCGACTTCACTTTAAATTTTTACCACATTTTTTTGATTTCTGCCACACAACGCGAATCAGCTATAATTATACATATATCCCCTTCCTCAGGGGCCTCCCTCCCCGCCCCCCATCGCTTCCCTCCAAGTCATCGCAGACTGGGCTCCCTGTTCTGCACAGCAATTTCTCATCAGCTGCCCATCTTACACCTGGTAGTGTATATATGTCAATGACACTTTGTCCATGCATTCCTCTCTCTTTCTCCTACCCTGTGTCCACAAGTCCTTTCTTTACGTCTGTGTCTCCATTCCTTCCCTAAAAATAGGTTATCAATGCCATTTTTCTAGATTCCATATATATACATTAATAAACTGTATTTTGTTTTTCTCTTTCTGACTTACTTCACTCTGTATAACAGGCTCTAGGTTCATCCAGCTCACTAGAACTGACTCAGATTCATTCCATTTTATGGCTGAGTATATGTGCCTCATCTTCTTCATGCGTTCCTCTGTTGATAGACATCTAGGTTGCTTCCATGTCCTGGTTATTGCAAATAGTGCTGTACTGGGGGTACATGTGGTCTTTTTCAATTGTGGTTTTCTCAGTGTATGTTCCCAGTCATGGAGTTGCTAGGCCATATGGTAGATTTATTTGTAGCTTTTTAAGTAATCTCTATACTGTTTTCCATAATGGCTGTATCAGTTTACATGCCCACCAACAGTGCAGGAAGGTTCCCTTTTCTCTACATCTTCTCCAGCAGTTATTGTTTGTTGACTTTTTGATGATGGCCATTCTGACTCATGTGAGGTGATATTTCATTGTAGTTTTGATCTGCATTTCTCTAACAATTAGTGATGTTAAGCATCTACCTCCTAAAGACCTATCTAGCTCCAGATGCATTGTGGATTAAGGTTTCAACATGTGAATTTATCAGGGAGGACATAATTTAGTCCATAGCACTATTATGAAAGTAATAAGGAGAAGAGATAGCTGCAACATGTTCTAGTTTAAAGCAACAACTTACTATGATATTGTGATTTATAATAAGAAATGCATATTTGGTCTTCATCCACTGTTTGTGGCACAGAGCTTTTTAAAAAACCTTTGGAACTTCCTAAAGTATTTTTGGTGTATTAATCACAACACGTTTGTAAAGCTCCTAGGTAACCTAAGGATGGGGCTGGTTGACAGAGAATCAACTATGTTTGAAGGGTTGGAACTTGCAGTCCTTCTCCCCATCATTGGGAGAAGGAAGAGGTGCTAGACATTGAGCTCAATCAAAAATGGCCAATGATTTCATCAGTCATGCCTATATGAAAGATGATAACCTGAGCTTGTGACTATAATCTGAAACAGAGGTAGGGGCAGTCCTATGGGACTGAATCTTTAACCTTGTGGAACCTGATGTTATCTCTTGGTGGATACTGTCAACTCAATAAAGTTAAACTGTAGGACAACTAGATGGTGTCAGAGGATTGCTTGGTATTTTGGAAATGCTTCCCCCAACATTGGAATTGGTGGCTAGAACTTTCACTTACAAATAACGTATGTTAATATTGTATATATATTTATATATTCATAGAAAATGACTGAAAGGATGTGCTCTAATATATTTATGATAGCTACTTTTGGGCAGTTAAATTATGAGTAATATCTAATTAACTTTAATTTATATTTATATAATTTCCTATATTTAGGAAAAATAATATTAATAAATATTGTCTGAGTGAACTGACAAACACTGGAAAAGAATCTGCTAACAACTATAGTGATTTATAGTCCTCTAACTCATATTACTATAAGTGAAACTATTTCTCTCTTCTGATGAACTCTCAACCTCAAAATGCTTTTGTGAGTTCTCCTAGAGTGTAAATTATGAGATTATTTCTAACCTTGTCAGGTTCTGGTGACATACTGCCTACTATAATATAATAGAAGCAATTCATAAAATATTTCTTCACCTGAACCAGTTTCAAATTCTGTGGCTTTCAGCTGCCATTGTTCTTGTTCCACACAGAATGTCTAGTACAAGAGATCCTATATGGAACAGACCAGGTAGGAGAGAGCTGATTTTCCTTGCTAATTCTTGACATTATTAGTCTGGCTTTAAGGTGGCAAGAAGGACACAAAACAGCTGCTTCAATGAAAGGCATCTGTGCTCATGTTGGTGCTTGGCAAATGCTTTAGAAGGATATGGTACATGATATTAAATCTTTACATCTTCAGAACTGCCAGGTGGGCCCCGGGATAGCCAGAAACCCTAGGTTGGTAAAGTATGAAAGTGAAAGTGTTAGTCACTCAGTCATGTGACTTTGTGACACCCCCCCGTCCCCTGCCATGGACCATAGCCTGCCAGGCCCCTCTGTCCATGGAATTATCCAGACAAGAATACTGGAGTAGGTTGCCATTTCCTTCTCCAGGAGATCTTCCTGACCCAGGAATTGAACCTGGGTCTCTTCCATTGCAGGCAGATTCTAAGTCTGAGCTACAAGGTTGGTGAAGACCTGTTTTAAAAAGGCTCATCAAGCAATTCTTGGGTAGGAGACCAAGGCAGCACCCTGCTAGTCCCCACAGGCAGCAGGAGTTCTAAGCCGCGCTCAGCACACACTGTTCTTTATGGGCGCGCACAGTGCCTCTGCTGCAGCGCCTCAACGCTGAAGGTGAACTGTCTTTGATCAAATCAGGCAGTCAAGACCGCAAAAGAAAGTTGTGTGCCAATCTAAGGAACATTGTGTTCAATCCCAGGTATATGCAGTTGGGTTCAGGTGTAGGGGACAGAAAGAGGCCAAGGCAGGGCTCTCAGCATGCACTGGATCAAGCACAAATCATCACACTTAAAATATTCACTTCATTTTGCAGCTGATGACCACTTTCAATGGTATCCAAACTTGCATTATGAGTGGCATTTGTATTTTTAATACACAATATCTGTATTTGCTATGATAGTAAAAAGACTGGGAAGCAAAGGGTTAACCAAATAGCATTTGTCTTCCTCTAAATTCAACACAATTATGAGAATTTAAAACAAAGGAAGAAGATTTAAGATATTTAGTAGAAAAGCAAAAATCATTAAATATACAGAGGCAGTGTCTCTGTCTACTTAGCTGCCTCTTTGAGTAATGGGCTAATCTGTGGATGACTTAAAATGCAATTCATTTAGTATTTCCTTTGCCACCAAGCAAAACCTAGTGCACACAGTTGTCTAAACACCCTGCTTAGTTGTGTCTTCAGTCAATATGCTGCCCTGGCTAGCATTTTACCCCATCATAGGGCTAAGAGACCTTGAAGAGTGTTTATTTCACTTTCCACTAATTAGAAGTGTGCATTTGACCTTACTAATCTCTTCAGAGGAACCAGAAGAGAAATATTGCATATTTTAATATAATAGTCTCTGAGAGCTAGTATGGGAGCCAAAAGTAAAGCCCAGACACAGTATCCAGGAGGTGCAACTATCCTTATCTATTTATAATCCTAGGAGGATCTCTCATTCTCTTGATCCAAAAAGTAGACTTAATATTTGCCCCCACCAAAGTATGCCCTCACTCTTGTGACTGAGAGTCACAAGTAGGCTATGCCTAAATGACACTGTCAGGTTCATTTTAGAAACAACATTTGCTGATACTGAAGGAGCCCCCACTGGAGAGTTCTTGAGTAGGGTGGCTGACTTTCTCTATGTGTATATAAGCACTCATTAACACAATTGATTATATCATCAATATGTGTTTTCCTTAAAAAAAAAAATCTAAACCCTATTTCTATTTAGTCTATTAGTTTCTACTTTTTTGCTATTTACTTTTTTAAATACTGTAGGATAATTGCTTTACAATGTTGTGTTGGTTTCTGCTATACAACAATGCACATCAGTCAAATCTTCTCCACCCAGGGACTGAACCTGCATCTCATAAGTGTGCTGCATTGGCAAGCGGGTTCTTTGCCACCAGCACCACCTGGGAAGCCCCAGATCAGTCATCAGTTTCAGTTCAGTCACTCAGTCGTGTCCGACTCTTTGCGACCCCATGAACCGCAGCATGCCAGGCCTCTCTGTCCATCACCGACTCCCGGAGTTTACCCGAATTCATGTCCATTGAGTCGGTGATACTATCTAACCATCTCATCCTCTGTCGTCCCCTTCTCCTCCTGCCCTCAATCTTTCCCAACATCAGGGTCTTTTCAAATGAGTCAGCTCTTCACATCAAGTTGCCAAAATATTGGAGTTTCAGCTTCAATGTCAGTTCTTCCAATGAACACCCAGGACTGATCTCCTTTATGATGGACTAGTTGGATCTTCTTGCAGTCCAAGGGACTCTCAAGAGTCTTCTCCAACACCACCATACAAAAGCATCAATTCTTCGGCGCTCAGCTTTCTTTATAGTCCAACTCTCACATCCATCCATGACTACTGGAAAAACCATAGCCTTGACTAGACGGACCTTTGTTGACAAAGTAATGTCTCTGCTTTTTAATATGCTGTCTAGGTTGGTCATAACTTTCCTTCCAAGGAGTAAGTGTCTTTTAATTTCATGGCTGCAATCACCATCTGCAGTGATTTTGGAGCCCAATAAATAAATACATATATAAATATAATACAAATGTATACATAGTTTCTATTTATAGTGTGTTTCTGTTCTCCTCTTTAGACTAGATTACCTTGGAAAGCCATGAGGGCCACAGGGAAAATGTTTTGTTGTGATTTGAGATTTATTTCTTTATAACTGATGAACTCATCTTTACTGTCATTTCTTGGGTTTAAAAAAAAGAATAACAGAAGCATCTAGAAATCTCAAAATCTTTCTCAACTTATTCACTTTTTTTCCTTCTTCCACTCCCACAGCATCCTATCATTTTAAATTTGATAAAAGAAAGGAAGCTAACATCATAGGTTTTAAAGCTTTATTTTCATTTTCTATAGAAATGGAAATACAGGATTGTAGCTGAGAACCTGTGTTCAAGAGTTTAAAAAATAGGATTTAAGTCTTATATTAGTAATATCTACCACAGCTTATCATGACAGTTACTGTTATTCCCAAATTACTATAGAAAAATAGAGATTCAAAGTATTAATTACCATATCAGTGTTTGAACCACCACAACCCAATTCTTTTTAACTCCAAAGTGTGTTTTTCTTCCATAGGCAATTATTGGTATGTTAGGTATTTTATTTTTAAATTCTAATAGTCCAGGTCATAAAACCATGAGAAGGAATTTAAAACAAACAATCTTTTTTTTAAAAAAATCCAAACCTGCTGGTTATTCTTGGTCCTTGATGGAATATGCATTAATTGTTAATGAATTCCAACCAGAATCGCTGCTTCAGCCTTTTCATCTTCAAATCCATCTGCTTCTGGCTGACCTGCACCGATAGGAAATATCCAGGACATTTCTTTGCTAACTGACTTTGTTTGTTTGTTTGTCCATCTCTCCTCCACTAGGTCTGCATTAACATTTTCTTTTTTTTATGAAAAAAAATATTCAAATGCAAAGAGGAAGCAAAACACTTAATCCACTCTAGTAGATCTGTGAGACATATGGCCTGTGGAGTAATTTAATCCAGCCCACCATGGAATCTGAAAATTGTTTCTTCCATCCCCTGCTGTACCTGAATCTGAATGCCGGAAGAACAGTCTCAAAAGCAAGAGCTCCTGAGTGCTGTTTCTAAGGGGCAAGGCTACAAGAGATGTGTAACAGTGGGGGTTTATGAATTCAATTTACTCATATTCAGAACAGTTAAAAAGAAAAGACCATAGCTCCACTCTCATACAGAATTCTAAGTTAGAATAGGAAGAAAAGAACACAAAGGTTCTGTCAAAATTAAATAAATATACAGCCAGATTGGATCCAGGAGCAAAAGGGAAGTTTCTGGAAATTCAGATACCTCTAGTTGATAAACTGATCCCTTGCCAAGACAAATCTAACATCATCACCTCCTCAATAATTATGGTACTCTGTGCAAATGACTTTAACACACACACATACATACACACACACACACTTTGAGCTGCTGATTTATGAAATAGGTTCCTTAGGAAAAATCATGTATAAATTTGCTTGAACCCTCCTTTAAAAGGTTCTTCCATATTCTTTGAGCCCACATGATTAGATTAATGATGCCTCCTTACAAAAATAGGCTCTCCATTTCAAGGAGTTATATCCCTTGTAATAGTCTCATTAATTTGTCCCTTCTTTATCCCTATTCTGATTTATTTTATTTTATTATTTTCTATTTTGTGAATTATTCCATGAGCTTTCATTATTCACAGGGCTGGAACATGTCCTAACATGAACATAACAATTACTTTAAATTAATCCAGTGGCCAAGAAATGAAATTCTTCATAAAATGGAAGGCATATCAAGAAACACAATTTGGTAGAGAATTTTCCAGGATTAACATTTTCCCCAGCAAAGTATCATCATTATATGCCAGAATACTGTAACAGACAGAGAAGATGGCATGCAAACCCCCTCTAAATGCATGTCATTGCTGAATTTGGACTTTGAGAATTCATCACCTCAACTTGGCACTATCTCTTCATCCAGCTGTCCATTCAGTCAGTTGATTTAATAAATAATATTGAAATGTTTTTATATCTGGAGAGCCTATCTAATAGTCAAAGATGAAAAGATAAACACCTCGAGGGCTAGCTTAATGGATTAGTCATCTCTTATTTGCTCTTCTAGCCAAGTCACTTAAACTCCCTGAGTTCCAGTTTTAGCATTTCCTCAATGGGATGCTGCTACTTTACAGCCTTATCGAGAGGATTAAACAAGATTATCGATGTAAAAGTGCCTAGTACATGCCAACTATTCAAGGAGAACTAGTTGGTGATGTTTTCACTTCAGATTCAATATTAAAACAAAAACAAAAACAATTATAGTGAAATTCTTACCCCTGTCTCTGTTAATTTTTCCATAATCATTAAGGGCCTTCTCACTGAGAACATATGCTCTAAGGGACATTACTGTATCAACTGACAAAATTGGAATATGGATAGTAAATAAGATAGAGTTATTGGATCAATGATAAATCTATTGAAGTTAGGAACCATACTATGGGTATGTAAGAAATTGTTACTCTTATCAAATACACACCCAAACAGTTTATTATCTAATTATTCAGAAAAAATACACATATTTATATGTGCATACATATACTCACATACAGATATTTAATAATGGAGAAAGAAAGAGAAAGAGAGGGCATGTGGCAAGCAAATAGGGCAATAGATTAGCAATAACAGAACCTGGGGAAATACTATATAGATTTTTGATACTATTCTTGTATCTTCTCTAAGTCTGAAATAAAAACTTACTAATAGAAACTAAAATTATGATAGAAGTCCCTGGTGGGTCAGATGGTAAAAAATCTGCCTGCAATGCAGAAGACCCAGGTTCAACCCCTGGGTTGGGAAGATCCCCTGGAGAAGGGAATGGCTACCCACAACCCATATTCTTGCCTGGAGAAGTCCGTTGACAGAGGAGCCTGGCAGGCTACAATCTATTGGGTCACAAATAGTCAGACAGGACTGAGCGATTGGCACTTTCACTTTCAAAGACAATATAAACACAGCTAGTTAGGCAGCACTGCAACCGAGTGTGGAGGGGAGTTAGGGGTTGCTTGAAGTGCAGAGAAGCACCTAAGAGCAATCTGAATTCATCCTGGGAAAACAGGAGAGGTATAAGATGAAGAAGGTATGCCTCTGTGGCTCACAAAAGATAGATGTAGGGAAAAAAAATCAGTACAATTTTATTAATGGGCAGAAAGAAAACTCATTATTCCCCAACAGATGGTACAGCAAAAAGTAATATGTTCAAAAATATTTATCTGAGTTCACGGCTGAGAAATCAACCTACAGTGGACCAGGAAAATTGCTATGCTAATTCTCTAACGGATTTTTTGCAGAACAATAATCTGGTCAAATGTTCCTGGGGGAAAAAAGTCACTTTCAAGTTTGAGAAATGCTGCACAGCAGAGTCTGATCTCAGATTCTTGATGTATACAGGCATGTTATAGGTTCTAAGAATTCAGAAGGAAAAACCTGGATCATTTTGCAAACGTTTAGTAAGCAGTCATTTTCCTGATGTCCTGTGTTGTATTCCCTGATGTAGACATTGAGGTGGTGTTCTAGGGTGCCGGGGGACGTGTCTTAACTCAATCACCAGATAAGGGAGACCAAGAACCCAGTTCTCTGCAACTGAGACCCACCCAGAAGGAGCAGAGAGTGGGAGGAAATCTAATGACTGCTAGCTGCACTTCCTGAGGCCCAGACACAAGTCCTTACTTGAAGGGAGCCTCTCTCCATGCTGATGCCATTTAGTTACACCAATCTCCATCCTGCATAATAAACTTTAGGAAATGATGCTCTAAACTGATAAGAGCAAACAAGTTATCTCTCAAACCAAATATTGATTTAACTGCCAAAAATAGAACACTGAAGTATACATTCACTGCTTTCAAAAGTAACTTTTCTTTCATTCTTCTCTGTCTGTCCCCAGTGATAAGATTCTGGTAACTGATTATAAGTTGTTCAAGGAGTATACTGTTTGTCATAGTGTTTACACAGCATTGTAGAGGTTGTTGCTGTTCCAGACTGTAGCACACCAGGTTTCCCTGTCCAGCACCAACTCCTGGAGCTTGCTCAAATTCATGTCCATTGAGTCAGCGATGCCGATGCCACTGAACATACTAATCCTCTGTCATTCCCTTCTCCTCCTGCCTTCAATCTTTCCCAGCATCAGGGTCTCTTCCAATGAGTCAGGTCTTCGGATCAGATGGCCAAAGTATTGGAGCTTAAAAAATCATTCCTTCCAATGAATATTCAGGGTTGATTTCCTTTAGGATTGACTGGTTTTTATCTCCTTGCAGTCCAAGGAGCTCTCAAGAGTTTTCTCCAACTCTACATCTCAAAGGCATCAATTCTTCAGTACTCAGCCTTCTTTATGGTCCAACTTACATCCATACATGACTACTGGAAAAACCATAGATTTGACTAGATGAATCTTTGTCAGCAAAGTAATGTCTGCTTTTTAATATGCTGTCTTCAGTTCAGTTCAGTTCAGTCACTCAGTCGTGTCCGACTCTTTGTGACCCCATGAATCGCAGCACACCAGGCCTCCCTGTTCATCACCATCTCCCGGAGTTCGCTCAGACTCACGTCCATCGAGTCCGTGATGCCATCCAGCCATCTCATCCTCTGTCGTCCCCTTCTTCTTCTGCCCCCAATCCCTCCCAGCATCAGAGTCTTTTTCAATGAGTCAACTCTTCGCATGAGGTGGCCAAAGTACTGGAGTTTCAGCTTTAGCATCATTCCTTCCAAAGAAATCCCAGGGTTGATCTCCTTCAGAATGGACTGGTTGGATCTCCTTGCAGTCCA
>SJYT01080629.1:0-22157 GCA_006410635.1 Cephalophus harveyi | reverse complement strand
AATTCTTCGGCGCTCAGCCTTCTTCACAGTCCAACTCTCACATCCATACATGACCACAGGAAAAACCATAGCCTTGACTAGACGGACCTTAGTCGGCAAAGTAATGTCTCTGCTTTTGAAAATGCTATCTAGGTTGGACATCACTTTTCTTCCAAGGAGTAAGCGTCTTCTAATTTCATGGCTGCAGTCACCATCTGCAGTGATTTTGGAGCCCCCCAAAAATAAAGTCTGACACTGTTTCCACTGTTTCCCCACCTATTTCCCATGACGTGATGGGACCAGATGTCATGATCTTCGTTTTCTAAATGTTGAGCTTCAAGCCAACTTTTTTGCTCTCCTCTTTCGCTTTCATCAAGAGGCTTTTTAGCTCCTCTTCACTTTCTGCCATAAGGGTAGTGTCATCTGCATATCTGAGGTTATTGATATTTCTCCCGGCAAGCTTGATTCCAGCTTGTGTTTCTTCCAGTCCAGCGTTTCTCATGATGTACTCTGCATAGAAGTTAAATAAGCAGGGTCTAGGCTTGTCATATTTTTTTCTTACAGGGAGTATGCATCTTTTAATTTCACGGCTTCAGTCACCATCTGCAGTAATTTTGGAGCCCAAGAAAATAGTCTGTCACTGTTTCCTTTGTTTCCTTATATTTTGCCATGAAGTGATGCCATGATCTTTGTTTTGTGCATGTTGAGTTTTAAGTCAGCTTTTTCACTCTCATTTTTCACCTTCATCAAGAGGCTCTTTAGTTCCTGTTCACTTTCTGCCATAAGGATGGTATCATATGTATATCTGAGGTTATTTATATTTCTCCAGGCAATCTTGATTCCAGCTGGCGCTTCATCCAGCCCAGCATCTCACATGATGTACCCTGAATATAAGTTAAATAAGCAGTGTGACAATATACAGCCTTGACATACAACTTTCCCAATTTTGAACCTGTCTGTTGATCCATTCCCATCCTTTAACTATTGCTTCTTGACCTGCATGCAGGCTTCTCAGGAGGCAGTAAAGTGGTCTATGATTTCCTTCTTTTGAAGAATTTTCCACAGTATTTTATGATCCACACAATCAAAGGCTTTAGTCAATGAAGCATAAGTAGATGTTTTTTTCTGGAATCCCTTTGCCTTTTCTGTGATTCAATGGATGTTGGCAATTTGATGTCTGGTTCCTATTTCTTTTCTAAATCCAGATTGTACATCTGAAAGTTCTTGGTTCACATACTGTTGAAGCCTAGCTTGAAGGATTTTGAGCATGACCTTGCTCTCATGTGAAATGAGTGCAATTGTGCAGTAGTTTGAACGTTCTTTGGCATTGCCTTCTTTGGGGTTGGAATGAAAACAGACCTTTTCCAGTCCTGTGGCCACTGCTGAGTTTTCCAAATTTGCTGGCATGTTGAGTTCAACACTTTAACAGAATCATCTTTTAGGACTTGAAATAGCTCAGTTGAAATTCCAGAAGCTGGAATTGTAGTAGTAGACAGTTAATATTTTTGATGGCAATATTCTCTTTTCTCCTACTGCCTCCTTTACAAAACTTTATATATTTAACATCAGGAAAACTCCTCACTCCTGAATACCTTTCAGCTCAAGATAAACCATTATGGTCACAGTTTAGTATGATTTAAAATGTCCTAAAACCAGTGAAAAAGAGACTTACCTGGATGTGAGTTACCCATACTAATGACCTGTAAATATGTAAAGAAACGCAACTCTCCTTTCTCTATGGAAACTGGTTGAATTGATACGTGTGAAAATATTTTGTAAATCGCAATACAATCTAAAATGCAGGGGATTTACTTTGCTCTTATCATTGTCATCCTCATCAAACCTAGCAATTTTATTATTACATAAATAATGGAATACAATCGCTCATAAAGTTATAGTAGGATTCAGCCTTCATTTATTTATATATTTGGTCATTCAACAACTTTTTAGCATCTATGATGGATCAGGCAGTGTTTTTTGTGTTCATATCTTAGGATGAGTACATTGTTGCAGCAAAAGAGACATCAACAAAAAAGGTTTAATAAGATGTGTATGTAATTTGTTGTTGTTGGGAGACTTGTGAATTCAGGCATAACCACCTATTAATTAAAGCTGCTTATTAGTATTACAAATCTTTGTCAGAGGACAAGCAAGGGAAGGAGAATTCCCCATTGTTAAATACTTACCATTTGGGGCTTGCGCTCTCATCTCTCTATCAGAGCACAAGCGATGGCTCCTTTGAAAACCCCTTGACAGCCAATTCACCAATCGCGCCTTGCCTCACAGTAACTGAAGAGCAAAAACACATGGTACATTCTAGAACTGCAAGACAATAAAAATGAACTACAAGAGAGCCCTGCTTAATCTCAGTGCAAATGTGTTTTTCTCAATTTTTGTAGCAATATTGGTAAAAAGAACTGGGAGCAGATGGCAGAAAAAGGAAGAAAGGAGAGTTAATAGTCTTTTAAAAAAAATTAGAGCTCTGTTAAAAACTTCCCAGGGCTCTTAAATATAAGAATCGTGTATTTCACTCAACTAAAATGTTCTATCAATTCTGACACTGTTATATAACACATAAGAAATTAATAACGTCTTCGGTATATCTCAAACCCCTCCTGTTCTCATCGTGGAGGGCAGAGAAGTTAGTAGAAGGAAAGGAGAGAGGAATAGGAAGATAGGGAGGAAGGATGGAAAAAAGGAAAATGAATTTGGTTTATTTCATTTCATTGACTGTCAGGAGATTTTATAAATTATTGGGTTAGACAAAATTTAAACTAAGATAATTATTTAATAAACAGATGCCAACTGGGAATCCATAATTTATTGCTAAAATGCACGAAGTAGTTTAAGAATTCCAAGGTTTTTCCTTGTTTGTTAGACTAAAATGTTTCGACACATAACCTTGCATACATTTGAGCTGCTGCTGCTGCTGCCAAGTTGCTTCAGTCAAAGTGCAAAAATAGTTGTAGTCAATCAATCAATATATTTTCAATTTAGTTTAGCAATTATTTATACAATGTATATATTTTATTATGTGTTTTAAGGGGTACTGATTGAATGCACAGGAATTTAAAGAAGAAAATAGATATACATGAAAGATTATTTCCAGATTAATCTCTTCCAACCAAATATCTTATTATACACATTTTGTCCAGGTGAGCTAATTTTGGCCTGGGATCTGGAATGCATCCCCCCACTTTTCAGCCCTGTATATGTTTTCTTGAAAGCAAAATTCTAGGGCATTTCCTCCATCTCCTCAGCTAGTAAGATAATTCATTTACTACAGTTCATATATGCACTTGATAAAAATATATTATAAAACATATTCTCAGAACATAGTAATTATTGGTTTAAGTGAAAGTGTCAGCCAGTAGGATGTAGGTTCCTTGGATTCAGGGAGGATGTCTTATTCTGCTCAAGAAATGGATATGGTATTATTATTATTGAAACAGCAAACACTGTGAGAAAAGAAATTATGAGATTATGAATATATGTAGGAAAATGTACAGAATGGGGAAATTTAGCATTCACCTTCTGTGCCTTGGTTTCCCCATCTCTAAAAACGGTATAATAATAGAGCTTACCTCATAGCATTTTACAAGAATGAAATGAGCTAATGCATGAGAAGTTAATTGTAACAGTGATCTGGAACTAGTTGAAGAGCTAAAAATTGAAAGGGTGGTACTGACACATAATAAGCACTCTGTAATTGATGATGGTGTTGATGATGATGGTGATATCTGTAAGTTCCTAACGTACTTTAGCAGCAAACTATTTGAATGAGTAGATGTCAGGAGAACTTAGTTTTAGCTTCAGTTCTGCCGTGAGCTAGCTATGTAACTTGGGTGAAATGTTACACTTCCTGAGTCTTAGGACCCCCTACCTATCTCTAAAATGAAAGGTAAAGTAGAATACATTTTTTTGCTAAGGTTTCTTCCATCTCTTACTCTCATTTTTCACTTTGTAGGCAGACATTCCCTGAATTGAATTCTGTTCCTTTATTTGTAGTTTTAAAGTAGAATATTGATTATAAGGAGTTTTTAAATGACTATTCCTTAAGGAGGAGCTAAGATAATAGAGCTATAACTTAATATGGAGGCCAATGTAACAAAAACAGAAATGAGAGGAATGGCTTATGTAGTTAATAAGTTAACTCTGCACCAGCAGGGAAAAAAAGTGGTAATTATTTGCTAATAATAGAAAATACTAGTAACAACTGTCATCTCTAGGGCCTGAACTGCCTCTTTGTTAAATGAAGTGAGATCTGCAAGCTGACCTCAACGTTTTCTTTCTGTAGGTTGTCAAATGCCCCATTAGAGGAGGAAATGTATTTCCTGATAGCTATATTAGAGTAAGAACAATTCTGGATAATTAAGATGATTTCCATAAAATCAATCAATTGCTTTACACCATTTCTCTTTGTCTCTATTCTTCCTGGTCTCTTTGAGGGCACTATCACCCAAAGACTGACTTTTAGCATTCAGAGTACTCCCCTGCACTGTGAGGGCTGCACTTCCCGTCTGGCCCATTACTGCTCTTTCTCCTGACCCATTCTCTCCTTTCCACAGCAGTTGTAAACTTCTAGCTGACCTCTACTTCTTTCTCAACTTCCTAGCTAATCAGTTTTCAAGAGCTGACCACTCTTCTTGATGCCTCACATTCCCCCCACCTGTTTTTTTTCTATGATAGCTGTTAGCCTTCAGTCCAGGTCATCTGTGATTTTCTGTACTGGCTCAATTGAATTCAATAAGCACTTCTGATGACCTAAACAAGCCTGCATATTAGCCAGAATAAGTTAACTGACAAATAGCAATAATGTAAGTCCATTATTGTTCCACTAGTTTACACAATTATTAAATTTTGTGTAGAAGGGGCCTTTAAAAACATTCTATTCCAGCACATTCCAATAAAGTTTGTTGCAATGATGGAAATGTTCTATGCATGTAGCTACTGAGCACTTGAAATGTGCCTGATACTACTCATGAACTGAATTTTAATTCTATTTAATTAGCTTTAATTTTCTTGTAAATAGCCATATTTGTATGTGGCTAGTGACTACTGTAAAATGGTTTCATAAATGAGAAAACATACCTACAAAATTAAAATTAGTATCCAGAGACCACACAGCTATAATATAAAATTCCTAAAATTAAATCCTCTCTTTTCTTTAAAAAGTCATAGTCGTCCCAACAGCAAATTATAACTTTAAAATATATCCACTCTCTTAAAGCTCCTCACTATTTCCACTGTTACATCCCTCTTCTGAGCCATCATCCTCTCTCTCTCTGCTTTCATCCTTGCATACAAGGATAGCACACAAGACCTTACATGAACTGGCTTCTGCTACCCTTCTGACATGATCTCATCAATGTGACACTCATTCTCACTATGTTCTAGCCACACTTGACTCTTTGCTACTCCTACAACACTCCAAGCATATTACACTTGCAGTGCCCTCTGCCTGGTAAGTTTCTCCATTCTTCTCAAGTGTAACTTATCAAAAAGAAATATACAGAATTGTGTGTCACCTTAATATCAGTGCACCATTTCCAATGCAAGTTATATGAGAGAAATTGGCTAAATCCTACACATACAGACATGGAAATAGGGCCATCTGAGAAAAATCCAAATGCAAAGGTTATGCCTCAATGAGAAGTTGATACTATTTCTCCCAGAACAAAGCTGAATGTAAAAACTGGTCTGGAACCAGTTCTGAAGGGAAAACTTGGAAAATTCTTTGTAGGGGAACTTTGAATTTGAGATTACAAGGTATAAGGAATCCCCACCAAAAAAATAACTCCTGCTAAAGATGAGCTTGTAGTCAGAATTTCCTCAAGCACTACAGGAAATGAGTTCTGAATGACAATGAGTCTATTTAATGAATGGGAGGATTCATATCCAAGAACTAATATTAATAGGAATTTGTGTAAGTGACTTTCAAATGTGTCATTCCATTCTGAAACATGCTGTTGCTGCTGCTACTGCTACGTCGCTTCAGTCGTGTCCAACTCTGCGACCCCATAGACAGCAGCCCACCAGGCTCCCCCGTCCCTGGGATTCTCCAGGCAAGAACACTGGAGTGGGTTGCCATTTCCTTCTCCAATGCACGAAAGTGAAAAGTGAAGTGACGTCGCTCAGTTGTGTCTGACTCTTAGCGACTGCAGCTCACCAGGCTCCTCCGTCCATGGGATTTTCCAGGCAAGAGTACTGGAATGGGGTGCCATTGCCTTCTCCGCTGAAACATGCTAGCAAGTCCAAAATGTGCAGAGCAGTCTAGCATACTGAAGACGAAAGAAAGCATTCATGTTGTAGCTGGAGGCCAAAGGCAGTCTGGAGATAGAATTCCACCTTCCTCCAGGAATCTCTTCTCTTTAGGTCTTTAACAGATTGAATGAGGTCCACCCACATTATAGAAAGTAATCTGCTTTACACAAAGTTGACTGAATAAATGTTAAGGCTATCTATAAAATACCTTCATAAAAGTATCTAGACTCATATCTGACCATATATCTGGGAACCATGGCCTTGCCAAGTTGACACACATAATTAACCATCTTAAGTCCCCAGATGTTAGCCTAAATGCAAGGCAGCAGTCCAGGTTGCAATGTCCTATGATTTCAGGAATTCTGTTTGAGTGTGTGGTCTCATAAATATTATATAGTAATATTTCACCATAAACATCTATATGTATAGCTAGAGAAAACACAACTCACGTTATGAATGTGCATACTTGTTTAACCTGTAGCAATCATTTCTTTTTGAAAAGTTGCATCATCAGGTTCCTAATTTGTTTACATGACCATCTCACTCTCTGACTGAAGCAGAATGGCATTTTAAAAAGAGATTGAAATAAATCATATTTTATTATTGCTATAACATTTGTATGATTTGCCCTCCTGTTTTCCCCCACCCCATAAGAAAATAAATCACAAGAAGAGATGACATTCCATTTTATATTGCCTTATCTTTTTTCCAACTCTATTTTCATTACCAAAACAACACACAAGCATAATAAACAGCACCTTTCTCTAAGACAGGCAGAATAAAAATCCTTTAAAACTTTTCGAATTTCTCTTTTAGGGTTTTTATCAGTTGCATGTGTGAACATTTAGCATCTCATTATTTATACTGCTACTAAGTAGGATATAAATGACCTGGCTCTTCCTATGTATTAGAATACAGTGTTTAGTTTTCATATGCCAAAAAGCATTTGCACTGATGCCACATAAATAAATGAATATAGAGATTTGATATTTTATAATAACTTAAACATACATTAAAAAGATATTTTGAACTCCCTCGAGCCAATTAAAGACCTCTATTTAGATGCAGAAAATACAAGAGATAAGAGGACATTTTCCCTGTCAAAAATAATTATTCTATTTAATAATATGTTTTGAGCAACAACTACATTTGGCATCATCATATAAGACACTCATAATAAAAAATGAGAATGAGAAGTTTCAGTCTATGCAATCACATGGATTTTAGTCAAATAAACCACCTTTGTTGTTCAGTCACTCAGTCGTGTCCGATTCTTTGCAACCCCGTGGACTGCAGCACACCAGGTTTCCCTGTCTCCACCATCTCTCAGAGCTTGCTCATACTCCTGTCCAATGAGTCAGCGATGCTATCCAACCATTGTGTCCTCTGTCATCCCCTTCTCCTCCTGCCTTCAATCTTTCCCAAAATCAGGGTCTTTTCTAAAGAATCAGTTCTTCACATCAGGTGGCCAAAGTATTGGAACTTCGGCTCAGAATCAGTCCTTCCAGTGAATATTCGGGACTGATTTCCTTTAGGATTGACTGGTTTGATCTCCTTGCAGTCTAAGGGATTCTCAAGAGTCCTCTCCAACAACACAGTTCAAAAGCATCAGTTCTTCAGTGCTCAGCCTTCTTTATAGTCCAACTCTCACATCCATACACGATTACTGGAAAGACCAGAGCTTTGACTACATGGACCTTTGTCGGCAAAGTAATGTCTCTGTTTTTTCTTAACCTCCTTTAACAAGGAGAATAAAAAAACTAGAGGTAAATCCTCAAGATCCTATTAATGGGATTAATCTTGCAATATTTTCACCAAGCATTTCTGGCTCAGAAAATAAATGTAAGAGAACTTAAGTGGTTTCTTAATTGGTTTGCTCCTGACACTTGTTACTCAGCACAAAGCATCCTGGTTGTATCTGAACATTTGGCTTTCTTAACACGATACATACACCACAAAGTCCTCTCCTATGGAAGGAAACTGTCAGCTTGCCCAGATACTTTTTGCTACCCCAGCAGGAATCCTCCTTGTTGAGATAGCATTCCTTTGTATCAGGATCTGCATAATCATTACTTCACGTGCACACTGCATGCTGTGCACTGGATGTTTAGTATCTGGGAATATCCTCCATCTAGCTTCTTGCCTGCTTTCATCCTCACTGGCTTTCCTAACTTTTAACTCCCTCTTACCCATGTTGATATTTTGGACTTAGTGACCTATTCTGCCAGCTTTATTTCAGCTGACTGCCTTTCCCTAAGTGATCTGAACTGCTTAAAGGTCTTCCGGGCAAGATACCAAGCCTAAGTAACAAATTCAGAATATCTATGCTTTTTTTAGGCCAAGTTTCCAGCCCCGATGGCAGGCTCTTTCAATGTGTTATAGTACTGACACAGTGAGTCCGAATTCAGGTGTCTGGTTTACAAATTACTTCCTGTAAAACTACAAGTAAAGTTGTTTTTCTCTCTTTCTTTTAGTTTATTATTAAAATGCATAGGCATTGCTAGAGTATATGGGAAAAGTGTAATGTAATTAATGATGTATAAATCTAGATGCATATATATATATATAATGAAAGACAAAAGAGGATAATATTGTATATTGTGTTTCATTATGTTGGATATAGTCTAGGTATCACTTAGTGATATAGCAAAAGATAATATGATACCTGATCTTTAGCTACTCATGACTTAAAGGGGATAGTGTGACTTACATGGAATTTGGAAAATTAGGATTATTTGCATAGAATATTAAAGCTTATTGAATTTGATGGATTACGGATACCTCTATTAGTGGAACTTCAACCTTACTTGAGATTGAAAGGTAATTCTTAAAACATGTAATATTTAACATGAAAGCATTTTATTTCCATGGATGAAATAAATTAGGTGGAATAAGTAGAACATGGCATGTTTTCCTCTGCTAGAACTCTTGCCTTCAGTAACAAAGTGACATGAGCTAACAATAAAGACTTACTAAGAATATTCTACTAGGCTCTTTACACGTTTTAGTGCTTTTAATCTTAATAGAAATATAATAATCAAAACATTAATACATTTTATACAATGGGAAAAATGTGGCTTAGTATAAATGAATACCTTTCTAAAAATAAACAATAAGTAGATGGAGAAGAGTCACAATTTGAATACATGTCTATTTGATTTCAAAATCCATACTCTTTAAATTACATCCTAGTAAAAATATCTTTCTAGAACTAGACAATAAGGAATTAAAACCCTGGATAATCCTAAACTTACCCACCATGAATGTAATAAAATTTTATCAGTGTATCAGAGTGTCCATGATACTCTACTGCTTGCTCCAGTATTCCCATATGGGACATTCTTGATTTGCATATTATGGTGCATATATTCTTCATTTTCTATAAATCTTCCAACTGAGTGGGTCTAAGAAGCAAGTCTGCTTAGTTGCTACCTTGTCTTTATTGACTGGTGCCTAAAACATGATAACACTCAATATAGTATACTTTATTAATAGAATAAAAGAGACTGTAAAGAGGGATAGACTTGTTTTTCAATCACTCATTTGCCTTGGTCTCATAGAAATCTAATGAGCATCACTAACCATTTGAATTATAGATTATTTTATGTTGGTATACTTCTTTTATTTAAGCCAGAAACATTCTGATTTAAAAAATATTTCATTGAATAGTACCTGTTTATTATTATCCTGAATTTTATAATCTATCATGTTTACCATAAAATATTGTGGAATTTAGTATTACTACCTGGGTATAGCATCTGGTTTTAGGGATATTACAGTGGAAAAATATACTGAGTACCTACTTCTAGGTGTTATTGAATGCTAGGAGATCAGTATTACACTGTGACTTTGATGGTACATCTATATTTCTTGATGATATTGAGGTTAGTGGTTAAATATAATATAATATAACCACAATAATTATTTTAAATACATTGGCAGAGACTCACAAAGCTCACATGAATTTTAGCTGACATCATTTTTCTCCTCACTAATTTCCAAGTTGGTATATAATTTTTCATTTCATTATCACTTCGTGTGCTTTTTTCTTTATATAGTGTACAATAATTTCTTTTTGAAAGAAATGATTCCTTCCTTTTATTTTGCTTCTTTTGATAGCCTAACAGTTGGATATAAGAGAATGTCACTTTTATTTATTCTTGCTTTTCTTTTAAGTGAAGGCAAGGAAATTAACACCTTGATGGAAGGCATACTGTATAGAACATATTAACATCATAGAACTCTTAAAAACATCTCGGTCTATTATTATTACTAAAATTAAAGGAACCATAATAATTTTCTACTTGTTCTAGTTTCTACCTCAATTTCCACTGTCACAAAATGATGGTAATAAAAATGATTCTTGGAAAGCAAACTGAAGCTCTTTAACATTGTAATCAGCCCTGGTGAGAAACAAGGATCAAATTTCGGCCTGTGTGAAATGATGAACTCAATGAGAACTGGAACAGACAATTAAATTACCATATATGTTTCCCTGGATATTCTATCAACTTTAATATTCCCTTTGATCTCAAAGAAAGTCTAGAGTATTGAATACAGAAAATAGTAGTCTGTGATGCACTCCAAAATAAAATTTCAATCACTAACAGACTAAAAATATATTCGGGATAGTTTTGTGAAGATAATTTTGCCATTATTTAAGGCTTGTTTCACAAAGTGTTACTTGGCAGAATTTTTTTTTTAAGGGATTACCACCATTTTCTTCAACACAATGCAATTAGCGAGCTCACTCAGTATAAGCTCAAGTATGCAGGTGACATATAGAATGTACTTTGAAAAGTTTGCAATATGATACATACCACCTAGAAACTATATTACTTGAAAAAAAGTAAAAACAAATAGTGAAAAGCAAACATGTTTCTACCATATTTAAAATATCTTTTCAGAGCTCAACTGACTAGTTTCTGTGGTGCATTTTTCATGGTTTAGTAAGATCAGATGTACAACTATTAAATTCTGAAATTAACCATGCAATTTTGTTATAATGAAAATATATGTGAGTATTCCAGATCCCTGTAGGACAAAAGTGCTATCTAAAATTTAATTCATCTTTATATTCTCCAAAAAATGCTACAAAACAACCAGTAGAATAGCAACAACAACAACAACAACAACAAAAAAAAAAACAGCTAAGACCCATGCTTAACCAAGCCTAGGAGACACCACTGCATATGATTACAAGGTTATTAAAACTAGCAGATCAGAATGGGAGGAAACAATAGCAAATGAAACAACAGACAGATGATTAATTTCCAAAATATACAAGCAGCTCATACAACTCAAAATCAGAAGAACAAACAACCCAATCAAAAAGTGGGAAAAAGACCTAAACAGACATTTCTCCAAAGAAGACAAACAGATGGCTAACAAACACATAAAAAGATGCTCAACACTGCTCATTATTAGAGAAATGCAAATCAAAACCACAATGAGATATCACCTCACACTGGTCAGAAAGGCCATCCTCAAAAAGTCTACAAACAACAAATGCTGGAGAGGGTGTGGAGAAAAAGGGATGCTCTTGCACTGTTGTTGGGAATGTAAATTGATACAGCCACTGTGGAAGACAGTGTGGAGATTCCTTAAAAAACTAGCGATAAAACCAATATGACCGAGCAATCCCACTCCTAGGCATATACCCTGAGGAAACCAAAATTGAAAAATACACATGTATCCCAATGTTCATTGCAGCATTGCTTACAACAGCTGGAACATCGAAGCAACATAGGAGTCCATCGAAAGATGAATGGATAAAGAAGCTATGGTATATATGCACAATGGAATATTACTCAGCCATAAAAAGTAACGCATTTGAGTTAGTTCTAATGAGGTGGATGAACCTAGAACCTATTATATAGAGTGAAGTGAGTCAGAAAGAGCAAGATAAATACTGTATTCTTAGACATATGTACAGAATCTAGAAAAATGGTACTGAAGAATTTAATTACAGGGTAGCAGTGGAGAAACAGGCATACAGAATAGACTTATGGACATGGGGAAAGGGGAAAAGAGGATGAGATGTATGAAAAGAGTAACATGGAAACATACATTACCATATGTAAAATAGATCACCAGTGGGAATTTGCTGTATGGCTCAGGAAACTCAAACATGGGCTCTGTATCAACCTAGAGGGGTGGCATCGGGTGGGAGGGAGGTTTAAAAGAGAGGGGATATATGTATGCTGCTGCTAAGTTGCTTCAGTCGTGTCCGACTCTGTGCAACCCCATAGACGGCAGCCACTAGGCTCCCCCATCCCTGGGATTCTCCAGGCAAGAACACTGGAGTGGGTTGCCATTTCCTTCTCCAATGCATGAAAGTGAAAAGTGAAAGAGAAGTCTTTCAGTCATGTCCCACTCTTAGCGACCCCATGGATTGCAGCCCACCAGGCTCCTCTGTCCATGGGATTTTCCAGGCAAGAGTACTGGAGTGGGGTGCCATTGCCTTCTCCATATATATGTATGAAAGTGAAGTGAAAGTGAAAGTGAAGTCGCTCAGTCATATCTGACTCTTTGTGACCCCATGGACTGTAGCCTACCAGGCTCCTCCATCCGTGGGATTCTCCAGGCAAGAGTACTGGAGTGGGTTGCCATTCCTATGGCTAATTCATGTTGTAGTTTGACAGAAAACAACAAAATTCTGTAAAGCATTTATCCTTCAATTAAAAAGTAAGTCAATTAAAAACACACACACACACACACAGAGAACCTGGTTCTGGTTACTTAGAACCTATACTAGCGGAGAGAAGCAGAAGAATTACACAGGGAATAGAGTGCAGCAGGGTCGTAGGTGGCCCATCAAAGATAACACGTCATAAGTATTACATCCAAAAGACTGTATTCTATCTTTCAGCTCAGTTTAGTTCAGTCACTCAGTTGGGTCCGACCATTTGCAACCCCATGGATTACAGCATGCCAGACTTCCCTGTCCATTAACAACTTGTGGAGCTTGCTCAAACTCATGATCATCTAATAGAAGATGCCATCCAACCATCTGATCCTCTGCTGTCTCCTTCTTCTCCTGCCTTCAATGTTGCCTAGCAACAAGGTCTTTTCTAATGAGTCAGTTCTTCACATCAGGTGGCCAAAGTATTGGAGTTTCAGCTTCAGCATCAGTCCTTCAAATGAATATTCAGAACTGATTCCCTTTAGGATTGAATGGCTGGATCTCCCTGTGGTCCAAGAGACTCTCAAGAGTCTTCTCCAACACCAGAGTTCAAAAATATCAATTTTTCAGTGCTCAGCTTTCTTTATAGTCCAACTCTCACATCCATACATGACTAATGGAAAAACCATAACTTTGTCTAGATGGACCATTGTTGGCAAAGTAATGTCTCTGCTTTTTAATATGCTGTCTGTATTGGTAATAACTTTTCTTCCAAGGAGCAAGTATCTAATTTCATGGCTGCAGTTACAATCTACAATGATTTGGGAGCCCAAAAAAATAAAGTCAGCCACTGTTTCCACTGTTTCCCCATCTATTTCCCATGAAGTGACAGGACCAGATGCCATGATTTTAGTTTTCTGAGTGTTGAGTTTTAAGCCAACTTTTTCACTCTCCTCTTTCACTTTCATCAAGAGGCTCTTTAGTCCTTCTTCGCTTTCTGCCATAAGGATGCTGTCATCTGCATATCTGAAGTTATCAATATTGCCCCTGGCAATCTTGATTCCAGCTTGTGTTTCATCCAGCCTGGCATTTCACATGATATATTCTGTATATAATTAAATAGCAGGGTGACAATATACAGCCTTGAAGTACTCCTTTCCTGATGTGGAACCAGTCTGTTGTTCCATGTCCAGTTCTAACTGTTGCTTCTTGACCTGCATACAGATTTTTTAGGAGGCAGGTCAGGTGGTCTGGTATTCCCATCTCTTTCATAATTTTTCCACAGTATGCTGTGATCCATATAGTCAAAGGCTTTGGCATAGTCAATAAAGCAGAAGTGGATGTTTTTCTGGAACTCTCTTGCTTTTTCCATGATCCAACAGATGTGAGCAATTTGATCTCTGGTTCCTCTGCCTTTTCTAAATCTGGCCTGAACATCTGGAAGTTCTCAGTAAACATACTGTTGAAACCTGGCTTGGAGAATTTTAAGCATTCCTTTGCTAGTGTGTGAGATGAGTACAACTGTGCAGTAGTTTGAACATTCTTTGGCATTGCCTTTCTTTGGGATTGGAATGAAAATTGACCTCTTCCAGTCCTGTGGCCACTGCTGAGTTTTCCAGATTTGCTGACATATTGAGTGCAGCACTTTCACAGCATCATCTTTCAGGATTTGAAACAGCTCAACTGGAATTCTATCACCTCCACTAGTTTTGTTCATAGTGATGCTTCCTAAGGCCCACTTTATTTGGCATTCCAGGATGCCTGGTTCTAGGTGAGTGATCACACCATTGTGATTATCTGGCTCATGAAGATCCTTTTTGTATAGTTCTTCTGGGTATTCTTGCAACCTCTTCTTAATATCTTCTGCTTCTGTTAGGTCCATACCATTTCTGTCCTTTATTGTGCCCATCTTTGCATGAAATACTCCCTTGGTATCTCTAATTTTCCTGAAGAGATCGCTAGTCTTTTCCATTCTATCCTTTTCCTCTATTTCTTTGCATTTGTCACTTAGGAAGGCTTTCTTTTCTTCCCTTTCTATTCTTTAGAATTCTCAATTCAGATGCTAATCTTTGCTTTTCTCCTTTGCCTTTAGTTTCTCTTCCTTTCTCAGCTATTTGTAAGGCCTCCTCAGACAACCAAATGCCTTTTTGCATTTCTTTTTCTTGGGGATAGCCTTGATCACTGCCTCCTGTACAATGTCATGAACCTCCATCCATAGTTCTTCAGGCACTCTGCCTATTAGATCTAATCCCCTGAATCTATTTGTTGCTTCCACTGTATAATCATAAGGGATTTGATTTAGTTCATACCTGAATGGTCTGGTGGTTTTCCCCACTTTCTTCAATTTCAGTCTGAATTTGGCAATGAGGAGTTCACAATCTGAGCCACAGTAAGCTCCTGGTCTTGTTTTTGCTGACTGTATAAAGCTTCTGCCTCTTTGGCTGCAAAGAATACAATCAATCTGATTTCGGTATTGACTATCCGGGGATGTCCATATGTAGTCTTCTCTTGTGTTGTTGGAAGAAGGTGTTGGCTATGACCAATGCATTCTCTTGGCCAAACTCTTTTAGCCTTTGCCCTGCTTCATTTTGTACTCCAAGGCCAAACTTGCCTGTTACTTCAGGTATCTCTTGACTTCCTACTTTTGTATTCTAGTCCCCTATAATGAAAAGGACATCTTTTTTGGGTGGTAGTTGTAGAACGTCTTGTAGGTCTTCAACTTCAGCTTTTTCAGCATTGCTGGTTGGGGCATAGACTTGGATTACTGTGATACTGAGTTGTTTGCCTTTGAAATGAATAGTAATCATTCTGTCATTTTGATATTGCACCCAAGTACTAGATTTTGGACTCTTTTGTTGACTATGAGAGCTGCTCCATTTCTTCTAAGGGATTCTTGCCCACACTTGTAGATATAATGTTCATCTGAGTAAATTCGCCCATTCCAATCCATTTTAGTTCACTGATTCCTAAAATATTGATGTTCACTCTTGCCATCTCCTGTTTGACCACTTGCAATTTACCTTGATTCAGGGACCTAACATTCCAGGTTCCTATGCGATATTGTTCTTTATAGCATCAGACTTTACTTCCATCACCAGTCATATCCACAACTGGGCATTGCTTTTGCTTTGGCTTTGTCTCTTTATTCTTTCTGGAGTTATTTTTCCTCTCTTCTCCAGTAGCTTATTGGATATCTACCAACCTGGAGAGTTCATCTTTCAGTGTCCTATCTTTTTGCCTTTTCATACTGTTCATGAAAAGGAAATTCTCTAAGTTTGTGCTTTGGAGGCTGTATGGGTCCTGCTTGTTGCCTACCCTTGACTCACTTGGGGGAATATTTTTTGGGAAGAAAATGGATTCTATCTTTAGAAGGGAAATTTTGAAGACACCAGAGACTTGGTAGTTTAGAGCACTAGCCACTATGGGCTAAAAGAAAAGAGCATGGTGACTGTATTAGAAAGGAAGTACGTTGAGGAAAGATCGAGGCAATTTGAAGAGAGGTACAGGTGTTTACAGGTTTATGGATGAAAAAAGAGATGTAACCAAAAAAAAAAAAAAAAACCTGCAAAGATGTTGAACAAAGATATCAAAAATTAGGTAGGTAAAACATACCTATTTTTTAAATTAACTTCATTATGGCTCAAAAGAGGTTGCCTAGTACCAAAGAAACCATTCAAAGACATTATGACATGCCACTGAATTGTTGCTTGTCTAAAAAAGCAATATAAACACAGACAAACATAAAAGAATCCAGTATCTATGAACATCCATTTAAGAAGGAAACAGAAAATAGAATTATAGATGTTCTATAGATGAAAGCAGTAAAAATAGCTAATAATCAGATGAAAACTATTACATAATGTTCCAAGAGGATTTAAATAACATTAAACAAACAACTGGGGCTTCCCAGGTGGTTCAGTGGTAAAGAATCTGCCTGCCAGTGGAGGAGACAGAATAGACATGGGTTTGATCCCTGGGTTGGGAAGTTCCCTTTGAGAAGGAAATGGGAATACCCATTCCAGTATTCTTGCCTGGAAAATTTCATGGACAGAGGAGCCTGGCAGGCTGCAGTCCATAGGGTCACATATTAAAATTTTCTATATGTTATATAAAGACTTTCTTTGCATTTAAAATACTCTGGGAAAATACATTATAGCAACCAGGCCCATTGTAAATATCTAAAATCTAAATCAGCCCTTTTGCTTTTTTTTTTTGGTATAGCTTTTAGCATCTTATAGCACTATTCTATATTTACTGGAGTCAAACTAGATTTCATTTTCATAATAGTTTATATTTTGTTTCAGTGGAGTGAGGGTTTTTTTTCAGTATTGCCATAATAGACCAAATTGGCAGTACTTTCTCCCTTTAAAACTGGCTTTAGCTCTGTCTTATCCATTCAGAAGGAAGTTGTGATCCTTGGCTGATTTCTCAGTTTGAGACATTGCAGCTTAAGTCCACTGAAACACTTCAACCTGCTGCTTGTCATCTAAACTGGGAGTTCTGATCATATTTGAGACAAGTTCTGTTTCTTGTTTGTTTTTTTCATACCCTTGCTTTGATGGATCAGTCTTATTTAACATGAACTTTGAATGACTTTTGCAAGCCTTTGTTTAGTGGATTTCTTCTCAGACGTCTGTGTTCAAACAAAATGCCTTTGAATGAAACAAGCAATCTAGCTGTATTAAACCACCAAAAACACTGGTCTTGTTCAAGGACATCTTGTTTGATGACAGATGTGAACATCAGTCTCTTCTCTAGAGCAAAACATGTATTTGTAAGCTTTAAGCGATGTGGTACAAAAGTTGATTCCTGATGGATTGACACCAGCCCCTGCCTTTAAGTTCTCAGTTCTTCAAAATACGCTTGAGGAAATCCATTTAATGCATTGAACAAATATATATTGAAGCTTGGCAGCAAAAGTTGTTGACTTTTCTCCCCAATGCTGATGCAGTATTTATCACTCACCTTTGTGCATGTCTTTATGCTGTGTATTACATACACAAAGATGACAAAAGGTCTAGTTTCAAGGAGTCAAGTACTGATGCAGGATATGGACACATAAACTTATACTGCTGATTCTGTAAATACTATGAACATAAAGGGATATATGCACAGGGTATATGAGAAAAGGGACCTACAAATCAAATCTAAATCTAGGAGTTCATGGTGCAATTTCAGAACTATAAAAAAAAAAACCCTTCCTTATACCATATATTATGTTCATTTTCATCAACAGTAGGACTAGATTTATTCTTTTAGACACCATTATTCATTTAATTTCATTTCCAACATACAATACCATTCTTTTCATCACCATCATTTAATAGTGATGAAAGTTCAAGAATGTGGGAAGTGAAGTTACATTAGTAAAAGATGGAGGAGATTTAACTTCCCTTAACATAATTACAATTGAATTTTGTGCCTAATGTTGCCTGCTGTCTTTTTTATTTATGGCAGAGATGGTTTTGCATATACATTTCAAACCAAAAATTTTCCCTTTGTTTAGATTTTTGATTATTTCATCACTTCAGTCTGTAGTGGCATGTACTTAATCTTTTGTTTTGCAAGGATTTTAGAGAATGACATGGGTAAAATTTCTATCACAGACTCAGAATATTTCACTAATTTTTCCCATGAGAAAGTAAGTCATTTAGCTCTGAGAAAAGTCCAAGAAAAGTCCAAGAAAAATTTTACACATTGCAAATTCACTTTATGCTTCCTTCTACAGTGATCCAAACTATAGTGTCTCATGTTCAATATGGTGTTTTTCAACTTCAACTGTAATGTCTTCCTTTGTTCAGTATAGAGAATAACTATCACCTATAACCCACCACCTATGAGAACCAAGAATATTCAACACAATAATGAGGGATATGGAAAACTTTTCTTTAACTATGACTTTTTATAACAGAGAAAAAGATTTGATCATAAATTTTTGTATTTTTAAATGGTAAAGTATATGATGTTACTTGACTTATACTAATTACTAAGAAATATTAGTATCTTCAGTCCTCAATTATAAAAGAGATTAAGAGTCAGTGACATGGAAAGTAGTATATGCATACCTTTTTGTGGAAAGAGAATGAGAGGATCCATTGGGTTAGAAAAAATATCACAGTTTTTTTATATTTAATTTTTAATTATTACATTCTATTAAGTTGACTATTTTTGTATGTTTTATGTTACATATAATAAAAGATTTATAATAATTTGAGTTTTTGATTGGTACATCAACAGACTTTGGAATACACTAGATTATTTTTGTGCAAACATCAGTCCCTCACTGTTTCATCAAATCTGCTCTATTTGACTGTCACTAAAGGTAATTTTAATGCACTACTGAAAATGACACAGTGAAGGGCTTGGATTGGGTCAATGGAAGAATAGATGGATAGATAGATAGGTCAAAATCATCATCTTTCTCAGAAGACTTTCAGCTAATTTTATTTAATTAATGCTTAGAACATTTATAATCATCCTCAGTACCATAACAGTAATTCATGTGTTCTATGCAAACTGAATTCGAATGCCCCTACCTTATTTATCATTTGTCCTAAAAAATGTTATCAGTTCAGTTCAGTTCAGTTGATTAGTCGTGTCTGACTCTTTGCGACCCCATGAATTGCAGCACGCCTGGCCTCCCTGTCCATCACCAATTCCCGGAGTTCACTCAAACTCATATCCATCGAGTCAGTGATGCCATCCAGCCATCTCATCCTCTGTCATCCCCTTCTCCTCCTGCCTCCAATGCCTCCCGGCATCAGGGTCTTTTCCAGTGAGTCAACTCTTCGCATGAGGTGGCCAAAGTATTGGAGTAGCATCATTCCTGCCAAAGAAATCCCAGGGCTGATCTCCTTTAGAATGGACTGGTTGGATCTCCTTGCAGTCCAAGGGACTCTCAAGAGTCTTCTCCAACACCACAGTTCAAAAGTATCAATTCTTTGGCACTCAGCTTTCTTCACAGTCCAACTCTCACATCCATACATGACCACTGGAAAAACCATAGCCTTGACTAGACGGACATTTGTTGGCAAAGTAATGTCTCTGCTTTTGAATATGCTATCTAGGTTGGTCATAACTTTTCTTTGAAGGAGTAAGCGTCTTTTAATTTCATGGCTGCAATCACCATCTTCAGTGATTTTGGAGCCCAAATCTAACACCCCCAAAAGATGTCCTTTTCATTACAGGGGACTGGAATGCAAACGTAGGAAGTCAAGAAACACCTGGAGTTTGGCCTTGGAGTACAGAATGAAGCAGGGCAAAGGCTAATAGAGTTTTGCCAAGAGAACGCACTGGTCATAGCAAACACCCTCTTCCAACAACACAAGAGAAAACTCTACACATGGACATCACCAGATGGTCAACACCAAAATCAGATTGTTTATATTCTTTGCAGCCAAAGATGGAGAAGCTCTATCGGTCAGCAAAAACAAGACTGGGAGCTGACTGTGGCTCAGATCATGAATTCCTTATTGCCAAATTCAGACTTAAATTGCAGAAAGTTGGGAAAACCACTAGACCATTCAGGTATGACCTAAATCAAATCCCTTATGATTATACAGTGGAAGTGAGAAATAGATTTAAGGGACTAGATCTGATAGAGTGCCTAATGAACTATGGACAGAGGTTCTTGACATAGTACAGGAGACAGGGATCAAGACCACCTCCAAGGGGAAAAAAAATGGTATAGCTGGATGCAAATTGTAGAATGCAGTTGACACTTGTATGTTATATATTAAAATAAATATTAATCAGTTCAGTTAAGTTCAGTTGCTCAGTCATGTCTGACTCTTTGTGACCCCATGAATTGCAACATGCCAGGCCTCCCTGTCCATCACCAACTTCCAGAATTCACTCAAACTCACGTCCGTCGAGTCAGTGATGCCATCCAGCCATCTCATCCTCTGTCGTCCCCTTCTCCTCCTGCCCTCAATCCCTCCCAGCATCAGAGTCTTTTCCAATGAGTCAACTCTTTGCATCAGGTGGTCAAACTAAAATATTAATAGGTAACTATAAAAATAATTATGTAATAATTAATACATACCTATAAAATAATTATGTAATAGTTAAAATAAATGTTAATAATTGTGTAATAATTAAATATTAATATGCAGCTATAAATGATTATATATTAATTTAAATATTAATACTATATAATAATTATGTACTAATATTTATTTTAATATATATTATACAAGAGTCAACTGAATTATATAATTTGTATCCAGCTATACCATTTCTTAGGACAAAGTAAAAATGTAGAAGCATTCTAATTCAGTTTGTATACAACATATAAATTACTCGTGGTACTGAAGATGACTAAAAATGTTCTAAGCATTAATTAAAGTTTAGCTGAAAGTCTTCAGAGAAAGATGGTGATTTTGATCCATTTATCCATCCATTCATCCCCTTACCCATTCATCTATCATTTCTAAAAATGATATAATTTGAAGCCAATGCCATTTAAAATACCCTTCTCATTCACTCTCAGTACATATACTTCATTCCACATTTAGATAATTAACACTAAATGCCCATTTGTTTTGATGACCACAGAGGTAGGTATGTACAATGAATATAAGATGTGGCAGAGATCTTTTATTTCTGTCACATACTAGTTTTAAATGACTGAGCCATCAACTCACACTCTCTAAACTTCAGATTTCCTGCAAAGTGAAAATGGCTTACCATGAATGGGAGATATGAGAATTTGACACAATGTAGAAGACTAGCTCATCATTAGGCACGTGGTAGGTATTCAATAGAGCTAGCAGCTACTATAACTATTAGTATACTGTTCTTTGCATTTCCACTTGGTCTGAGCAACTTTTTTTTTTTTGAAAGTGTTTTTATTTTTTTAATTAATTTTTTATTGAAGATAATTGCTTTACAGAATATTGTGGTTTTCTGTCAAACCTCAACATGAATCAGCCATAAGTATACATATATACCCTCCTGTTTGAATATCCCTCCCATTTCCCACCACATCCCACCCCTTTAGGTTGATACAGAGCCATGTTTGAGTTTCCTGAGCCATAGAGCAAATTCCTGTTGGCAATCTATTTTACATATGGTAATGTAAGTTTCCCTGTTACTCTTTTCATACATCTCACCCTCTCTTCCCCTCTCCCCATGTCCATAAGTCTATTCTCTATGTCTGTCTCTCCATTCAGTTCAGTTCAGTTCAGTTCAGTCGCTCACTCATGTCCAACTCTTTGCAACTCCATGAATTGCAGCACACCAGGCCTCCCTGTCCATCACCAACTCCCGGAGTTCACTCAAACTCATG
>SJYT01080624.1:47254-64431 GCA_006410635.1 Cephalophus harveyi | reverse complement strand
GTGAGTCTGAGTGAACTCCGAGAGATGGTGATGAACAGGGAGGCCTGGTGTGCTGCGATTCATGGGGTCGCAAAGAGTCAGACACGACTGAGCGACTGAACTGAACTGAACTGAAATCCCTGTTATCTCCATATTGATGCTGCTTATGACTCCTCCATATATTATCAATTGTCTAACCTCTGTCCAGGTCTACAAGCTACAACATGCAGTGCTAGTTCAACTGGATATGTATATAAAACTACACCTGACCATGGAAAATATCACTCACCCTTAGATCAGTTTAGTCAGTCAGTTCAGTTGCTCAGTTGTGTCCGACACTTTCCAACTTCACTATAAGGACTCTGAGGCTTGAGACTAGAAAGATGGGGAGGCCCAATGACCCTCACCATCTCAGTTCAGCAGGAAGTAGCCAGAGAGTCCTAGACACCCCGATTCCCAAAGAATTGGGCCTCTGATCTCTCTCTCTCTTTTTAATCAGGGTTGATTTTATTTTTAATTTTTTAATATAAATTTATTTATTTTAATTGGAGGTTAATTACTTCACAATACTGTATTGGTTCTGCCATACATCAACATGAATCTGCCACAGGTATACACATGTTCCCCATCCTGAACCCCCCTCCCTCCCCCTCTCCCTGTACCACCCCTCTGGGTCGTCCAAGTGCACCAGCCCCAAGCATCCATTATCATGCATTGAACCTGGACTGGTGATTCATTTCATATATGAAAAGACAACCTTCAGAATGGGAGAAAATAAGAGCAAATGAAGCAACTTACAAACAACTAATCTCAAAATTATACAAGCAACTCCTGCAGCTCAATTCCAGAAAAATAAATGACCCAATCAAAAAATGGGCCAAAGAACTAAATAGACATTTCTCTGATCTCTTGAGATGGGAATGTTAGGTAGTTAGAAAAGGAAAAAGGAGTCCAAAATAGCAGTGGCTAAAAGACAAAGAAAGGAAAAAGCCTGCATAAATAGAACAAAGGAAGGTCCGAGGACCAGAGTGAGAACCTCAGGTGAAAGCAAACAGCCCTCCTGTCTCACACAATTTACATAAGGCAGGCTAAGGGGAAGGAGAAAAATATATATAAAAAGAAGAGTCAAAATAGAGCCCCTCACTGCTCTACTCTCTCTTTTCTTCACATCTTTTGGGTTGGCCTGCTTTGTGCTTTGAGGATTTATTTTCCTTTGCTTGCCAAATAAAACTGAACTGTAACACTGGTCTATCCATTGCTTCAAATTTTTGCTGCAGCAAGACAGAACCAAGGATATTACAAACTCCCCCAACACCATAATGACAGAAATGTCATTGTACATTTGTCCAAAATTGTAGAACTAACACAAAATACCAAGAGTGAACCCTAATGTAAACTATGGACTTTGAGTGACATGATGGGTCAATGTAGATTCATCTGTTGCAGCCAGTGTATCATCTGATGGGGATATTGGTGGTGGGGAGGCTATGGATTGTGAGGGCAAGGAGCATATGAGAAATGTCTGTAACTGACCCATTCAAATAAAGAAAAGAAAAAAACATCAATGAAATACTGGTAAGATATTGGTGAAAATTACATATCCAAATGGTGAAATAACACAATAGAGAAAACAGAGAGTTGTTTTAAGTTATAGACCAAAATTCATAGTCCATTAATCCCTTAGAGAATTTCACAGGCTTTCACACCACCTGACACAGATACAGCTTTCTCCAATTCAATAGGGAAAATTAGAAGGCCAGACTTAGCCTTTCTATAAACAATTTACAAAACACTGCTAAAGTTATCATCATAACCTGCTTTGCACCCCTTGCAAATCACCATTAGCAGATCCATTTTTAATTGATTAAATATTTTGTGTGTTTATTAAATATGACTTTCATTTAACTGAAAGACATAGAATTTAAAGTAAGAAATACATTTAAAAATTAACTTGCGATGTATATTATTAATATTTAACCTCTATTTTAAATACTTCTAGATCTATTATACATTCAGGGGTTAAAAAAGCTGAAGCACTCTTCCCAGGCATAAAGAATTTTAAAATTCTTTTTTGATTTTTCATAAGAAACTTACCTTCATTCCTTTTAAATAGTCTCTTTTCAACTGCACTCTCAGAGAAGCTGCAGGAATAAAAGAAGAAAATTGCATGTAAATGAAATGTATGTTTCCTACCCTTACAGAGCTTACAATTTTTACCATGTGTGCAATTACTAATGACAAATGTTTGGCATCATTATTGACAGGTAGTATTGTGCCATGTAGTACAATATGCCTAGGACCTAGTGAAACATAGATGTAGGGGTTTATGGATTTACTTACACACTTTGAATAGATATGATTTAACTTTTTAAATTTTCATGATAATTTTTAATATATTTTTCTTTTTTAATATAAATTTATTTATTTTAATTGGAGGCTAATTACTTTATAATATTGTATTGGTTTTGCCATACAATGACATGAATCCACCACAGGTGAAATATTTTATTTAAACTTCCTTGTAAAGTAAGTTTTAATAGGCTTTAAAGTAAAGATCTGTGGATTTCTGCTAGTAATAATAATGACAACTTTGGGCATATAACTTTAGCAACTTAGATGCCTCTGGGTCTCAGTTGTCTTCTGTGAGACTGAAATTATCCAAAGAATGACAGCTGAAGAAGTGGATATTATCAGAAGACACTTTGGTTTGCTAATGGCTTAATGAAGTGAAGTGTTAGTTGGTCAGTCATGTCTCACTCTTTTCAACCCCATGGACCCACCAGGCTCCTCTGTCCATGGGATTCTCCAGGAAAGAATACTCGAGTGGGTTGCCATTTCCTTTCCCAAGGGATCTTCCTGACCCAGGGATTGAACCCAGGTCTCCTTCACTGCAGGTAAATGCTTTACCTCTGAGCCACTGGAGTATGAAAAGTGAAAGTGAAAGTTGATCAGTCCTGTCTCTTTGCAACCCCCTGGACTATATGTATTTCTTTTAGTCCACCAGTCCAAGGAATTCTCCAGGTAAGAATACTGGAATAGTGAGCCTTTCCTTTCTCCAAGGGTTCTTCCTAACCCAGGGATTGAACCCAGGTCTCCTGCATTGCAAGCAGGTTCTTTGCCATCTGAGCCACCAGGGTGTTCCTAAACATTTAGTAAATTGTCCTCTTCTTTTAACATTAAATATATCAAGGATGCTAAAAATATCCCAATTTTAAATTTTATTATATATATATATAAATCCCAGATTATGTAAGATGCTGATAGTTTTTCTACTCATTTAAGAATTTTTGTTAAATAAGATTTAAGAAAGAAAAAAGTGAGAGAGAGCAAAAGACATAAAGAGAAGCCAAAGACTGAGGCCTGAGGCTACAGTCACAGGTAGAGACTCATCCAAGGAGTCTGAGGTGAAAGAGAACGTGATGTCACAGAGGTCAAGAGTGTGTTTCTAGAAGGTGAAGCTGGAGTCCATGCTTCTGAGTAAGATGAAGACAGAAGAGTGACAATGGGATTTGGCAAAGCAGAGGTTTTGGTGAGTTAATCAAAGCAGTATTTTAAAGAGAGACAGATTGTCATTTGCAGTCTCACTGCTCCAGGAACTAGAAGATATTTTAGAGGTTTCCTGGAGAATGAGGGGGCTGTGCAGCACCTGGATCCCTAACTATGATCTAATAGGCTAGACCTTTAGAGGAAAAGTCGAAAGGATAAAATGATGGTCTTTTTGAATAGAATTCAAAACACAAAGGGCCTTTCAAGAATTGGAAAAGCAATTACTTCAGGCCACTGCCCTGTGCCTCTCAGATTTAAGTAAACCTTGACCTTTGAAAAGGAAAGGAAAGGAAAATGAAGTAGCTTGGTTGTGTCCAGGAGAAGGCAATGGCACTCCACTCCAATCCTCTTGCCTGGAAAATCCCATGGACGGAGGAGCCTGGTAGGCTGCAGTCCATGGGGTCGCTAAGAGTCGGACATGACTGAGCGACTTCCCTTTCACTTTTCACTTTCGTGCATTGGAGAAGGAAATGGCAACCCACTCCAGTGTTCTTGCCTGGAGAATCCCAGGGACGGGGGAGCCTGGTGGGCTGCCGTCTATGGGGTCACACAGAGTCGGACACGACTGAAGTGACTTAGCATAGCATAGCATGGTTGTGTCCAACTCTTTGCAACCCCAAGGACTGTAGCCTACCAGGCTCCTCTGTTCATGGGATTGTCCAGGCAAGAATACTGGAGTTGATTGCCATTGCCTTCTCCAGAGGATCTAGATGTGTATAAGAGACAGTAGCATAGCATAGCATGGTTGTGTCCAACTCTTTGCAACCCCAAGGACTGTAGCCTACCAGGCTCCTCTGTTCATGGGATTGTCCAGGCAAGAATACTGGAGTTGATTGCCATTGCCTTCTCCAGAGGATCTTCCTGACCCAGGGATCAAACCCGAGCCTCTCGCACTGCAGGCAAACATTTTACCATCTGAGTCGCCAGGGAAGTATGAATGTCAAGCTTGACCTTTACATTCATGAAATAAAGGGAATTGCCCCTGGGGTATTAGCTCAAAGACTGGGAATCCTCCCTGAAGAGACTGTTTATTTTTCAAATCAACTAGATCAAACTGAGCTGGAGGAAGCACAAGCTGGAATCAAGACTGCTGGGAGAAATATCAATAACCTCAGATATGCAGATGATACCACTCTTACAGCAGAAAGTGATGAACTAAAGAGTCTCTTGATGAAAGTGAAAGAGAAGAGTGAAAAGGTTGGCTTAAAGCTCAATATTCAGAAAACTAAGATCATGGCATCCAGTCTCATCACTTCATGGCAAATAAATGGGGAAACAGTAGAAACAGTGGCAGACTTTATTTTTTTGAGCTCCCAAATCACTGCAGATGGTGACCAGCCATGAAATTAAAAGACGCTTACTCCTTAGAAGGAAAGTATGACCAACCTAGACAGCATATTAAAAACCAGAGACATTACTTTGCCCACAAAAGTCCATCTAGTCAAGGCTATGGTTTTTCCAGTGGCCATGTACAGATGTGAGAGTTGGACTATAAAGAAAGCTGAGCACCAAAGAATTGACGCTTTTGAATTGTGGTGTTGGAGAAGATTCTTGAGAGCCCCTTGGACTGCAAGGAGATCCAACCAGTCCATCATAAAGGAAATCAGTCCTCTGTGTTCATTGGAAGGTCTGATGTTGAAGCTGAAACTCCAGTACTTTGGCCACCTGATGCAAAGAGCTGACTCATTTGAAAAGACCCTGATGCTGGGTAAGATTGAGGGCAGATGGAGAAGGGGATGACAGAGGATGAGCCTCCTAGAAGTAGGGAAGCTTCCAGAAAAAGTGGCAATAATTCACTGTTGGGGTCAGCTTTTGAAGCTGAAACTCCAGTACTTTGGCCACCTGATGCAAAGAGCTGACTCATTTGAAAAGACCCTGATGCTGGGTAAGATTGAGGGCAGATGGAGAAGGGGATGACAGAGGATGAGCCTCCTAGAAGTAGGGAAGCTTCCAGAAAAAGTGGCAATAATTCACTGTTGGGGTCAGCTTTATCTGTATCAGGTGATGTATAAACCTATGAAGTTCTCTAAAGGATCAATGGGACATAGATTCTCAATCTGTAACTTGAAAACACTCTCCATTTCCTCTGTTATAACATTTCACCCTTCAAATATGCAATCCTCTTCACCAATAACTTACAAATAGTTCATAGTTCTTTCCTTTCTTTTTCTTTTTTTTTTTTTTTTAGGGGCAAGTACAGAGATTCCTCATATCCCCTTGTCCTCATACTCCATAGCCTCCCCACTCTCAACATCCCTACCAGAGAGACACACTTGCTACATATGATGAATCTACATTGACACATCATAGTCACCCAAAGTCCATCACTTGTATTAACGTTCATTCTTGGTGTTGTGCATTCTATGGGTTTGGACTGTGAAAAGGAATATCTCTGGTCATATGAATACATAAGGATGTAACAGGCATCAACCTCCAAATGTGAATGAGGGCTCTCAAAAGGGAACACAATGCCTGAGATCCAGCAGATGCTGCCAACCCCCACAGTAACTGCTGAAGAGATGGGTTTTGATGGGAGAAGAGAGATGTAAGAAATAAATAAATAAATAAATAAAGGGTTTGGGTCCAGATAGCTGAGAAGTATATGAAAGGAATGAATTCAGTGAGCCCAGAGGCTTGCATCTTCCCATACATAGAAGAATGCTAAATCCCTTAGCTTGATATCTGGTTTTCCTTACTTGACAATAATCTTTTGCTGAAGAGATGGGTTTTGATGGGAGAAGAGAGATGTAAGAAATAAATAAATAAATAAATAAAGGGTTTGGGTCCAGATAGCTGAGAAGTATATGAAAGGAATGAATTCAGTGAGCCCAGAGGCTTGCATCTTCCCATACATAGAAGAATGCTAAATCCCTTAGCTTGATATCTGGTTTTCCTTACTTGACAATAATCTTTGATGTTCAGACTGCCTGGCCCCTTTGTTGCAAACTTGTATATAGCCTGACTTCCCCTCCTGACTCCTTAGAGCAGTTTTCTCAGAGTTACTAAGATGCTCTCTCCTGGGCTTGGAGTCCTTAACATTCCCACCAAATAAAATAGCTCTACTTTCAGGTTCTGATTAATTTTTTAGTTGACAGGACAAATGTATAATGACATTTCAGTCATCGTGGTACCATACAGAGTATCTTCATTGTCCTAAAAATTATCTCTGCTCCTCTTATTCATCCCTCACTCCCACCTCCACCCAATTCCACCCTCTGGCAACCACAGATCTTTTCATTGTCTCTATAGTTTTGCCTTTTTTGAGAATGTCATATAGTTAGCATGATATAGTATGTAGCTCTTTTTAGACTGACTTTTACTTAGTAGTAATGAATTAAGTTTTCTTTACGTGGTTTCATGGCTTGATAGCACATTTCTTTTAGTGCTAAATAATATTCCATTGTCTGGACAGGACAGTTTAAGAGGGACCCTTCCAGGACCCAAGAGTGGACTCTTGTCTAACACTTTTGTCCAAGGAGACATACGTGCTGACAAAGTAAGCAACTTTATTGGGAAAAGAGGTACCCAAGGGGAGAGTAAGAGAACCCAGAAGAACTGCTCTGCCACATGGCTCCCAGTCTTGGGGTGTATGATGATGTGCCGGGGTCCAGCCCTGGTGGATCCAGGGAATTCAAAGCGGGGACGGCGTTGGCGAGGAAAGGCTTATTTATTTATTAATATAAGATTAGATTAGGAAGAAATAGTGTAGTAGGAAAATTAAGTGGAGAAAAGACGCTGAATAACTTGGTTTACAGGGAAGGCCAATAAAGCTCCAGACAAGGAGCTTGCACCATCTACGTTGGGCCACCAGTGCCCACTTGAGTATCGAAGGGTGCCCTGCCTTAGGCTCCCTTTCACGTGGGTCTTAGAAGCCAGGACAGGTAAGTAGACTTGGTGAGCCGCCCCGCTCCAGATGGGAATTCAGCCTGAAATTAGAGTAAAGAGGAGAGGGAGGGAGAGGGAGAAAGAATCGACACGGGGGAGGCCAGGCTTGTGCAAAAACCCCCTCCTACTTTATTGTTCAAAAAGTGTTCCCCTGAAGTGTTTTTCTTTAATCTGCATCTCCTTAAAGCACTAAAACTACATCTCTATAGAACAAAGGTGCAGTGGGTTATACGAAGGTACTTAACTCAAAGATCTAATGTTGCTACTTGTTTTTTTCTATATACCAACTATATCAACAAATAAAAGATATGAAAATTTGGCAGCAAGTATTGGCTCAACAAATGAACCCTTTAATCAGTCCTATTCTAATGATTTTGACTCCTCGGAAGCTCCTACATTCCTAGGATGCTTTAAGCTTCCTGTGCCTCCCATGGTCAGGAGGCCTCAATCACATGTGCAGCTGTATGAGTCCTGCAGGCAGGCTAGAAAGCCATCAGAGGGGTTTCTGGATTGAAACCCTCGTATTATGCCCAGGAGATTTATTATCTAAAAGCTCTAATTTTTCCCAGAAAAAGGTGGTGGGAGGACAGCCCCCTGTTAATGACAGAAGAGTAGGTGGAAAGCATAACACAGTAAAGCAGACAGACTGGTTTTGGGGGGTGGATGCTCAGGAAATTCCAGGGGGAACCCCTGAAGCCTGATCATGTCCTTGGGTTTTGTCAGGTTTCCTTCCACATGACCTTGTCACGGGTGGGATTCCTCATGCTGGCCCCCGGCAATGATGGAATTAGTTTCACAGTTGTCTCTGACCACTTGTTCTGGCTCAGAGTCCTTCCTGGTGACACAGCTAAGATGGATTCCAGCAAGGAGGATTCTGGGAGGTTGGCAGGACAGATGAACTAGAGTCTTCTCTTTTCTTTTCACCTTTCCCAATTCTTCCAGTTGGTGGTGGCTTGTTAGTTCCACAATTCTTACCAAGCCCTCCTTCTTAAATAACTAATGCAAGTGTTTACTATGGTGGCTGGCCAGGGCAGACAGTTTGGATCTGTGTTTTCCCTAAGACATTCACCTACTGAAGGACACTTTGGTTGCTTCTACATTTCAGCATTTATGAGTAAACTGCTATAGATATTTTATAGATTAAAAAATTGTTTCTCTTCCTTCAAAATTAAAAATATAATCAAGAGCTTACTTCCAGTTTTCATCCAAACCAGGCTGAAAAGTCACCTACTTTCTTCTACTTCATGCTCTCCCCATAATTGCCTTAGTTGCATTATTGTTGATATTAGCATAGTAATTTTTCCATCCTCTATGTCTTTATTTTAAAGGATGCAGGAAAATGTAAGAAAACACCCAAATGGATCTACAAAGAAGTGCCATTACAGTACAGAGATGGTTGTTCTATGGAAACTGAACAAGTTGACTGGTAGAGATGGATGGCAAGGCTTGATAGCTGTTGGGTGAAATTCTAAATTTGAAATAAGAAAAGTGGTTTGAGGGTAGTGGACTTATGATTGTAGTCCTACAGGACACACAGATGAGTGCTAGAAATAGCTTGCCTGGCTGCTTTGGTTAACAAGCAAAGACTGTTTTTGGTGGGGCCGCACCATGAGGCATGCAAAATCTTAGTTCCTGAACCAGGGATTGAAGTGCTGAGTCTTAACCAGTGGACCACCAGGGAAGTCCCAAGATTAATGAGTAAAGAGTTAATTGAAAAATTATAAACTACACAACATACACACTAGTTGGTAAAAGGGTTGGGAGGTCTTGGTCCAGAATTTGGTCTCAGTTTAGAGAGAGCAAGATCTCAGACAGGTTGCAAGCAAGCTATACAACACAGTTTGATTATGAACTTTGCTAGATACATGACCTGGAATTAAGTGTGTCCTTACAGACCAGCTCATTTGAAGAGGTGGCACCTCAGGCTGTCTGACCAAAACTACCAGCTTTGGGCCAAAGCCAGCTGTCCTTTCCCACATGCTTTTTATTTAAAGCTACCACTTTATCTCGGGTTCATAGAAAAACAAAGTGAACTACAAGACTAATATTATTAATAAACTTTGTAGTAGCCATATCAAAAAATAGAAAGGAACAAGTGAAATTAATATTCAGAAGATATCTGAGAACCAATCTGTCCAAAATAATATCATTTCAACATGTAATCAATGTAAAACATCATTAATGAGACATAAAGGTTTTATTATGTCTTTGGAATGTATTGTGTATTTTATATATACAGCACATCTCAGTGTGAACCAGATGCATTTCAAGTCCTCAGAGTTCTCTTGTGGATAGTGCTATGATGTTGGACAACCCAGGTTTATAGTACTAGTTAGAGTATATATGAATGCAGTGGAGTGCATATATTTTTTAGTAATTAGTTTCTGGTAAGTGTCATAGTTTGGGTTCCCCAGTAGTTGACCCTGAGACAAAGATTTGACTGGAAGTAGTTTATTTTGGAAGTGATCCCAGGAAAACACTTGGAAGGAGTGGAGAAGTGAGACAGAGAAGGGAGGGAACCCAATAAAAGTGTGTTAACTAGCAAGTTACTGCTCAGGCAACTAGACTCCTTCCTGCTGGGTCACCCTGGGAGACAGAATTACTCCAACTGAAAGGCAAGGGCACTGGGACATTTATCTACCAAGTCCCCATCCATCTCTGAAGTGAAGCAAAGTGAAAGTCGCTCAGTCGTGTCCAACTCTTTGCGACACCATGGACTATATAGTCCACGGAATTCTCTAAGCCTGAGTACTGGAATGGGTAGCCTTTCACTTCTCCAGAAGATCTTCCTAACCCAGGGATTGAACCCAGCTCTGCCGCATTGTGGGCAAATTCTTTACCAGCTGAGCCACAAGGGCCGCCCAAGAATAGTGGAGTGGGTAGACTATTCCTTCTCCAGCGGATCTTTCCAACCCAGGAATCAAACCAGGGTCTCCTGCACTGCAGGAGGATTCTTTACCAAGTGAGCTATCAGGGAAGCCCTCCATCCATCTCTGGCTGAGGTTGAATCCAAGGGTTTGACCTTCCTTGCATATGACCCCAATGTGCTCCCACAGCCAGGAAATGGCCCTTCAGCAAAGAGCTGCTGATAAGCAATGAGCTGCCTTAATTCTGGAGGAGTGTCCAAAGACACAAGCTGGAAAATGACAGCTTCTGCTCCAGCAGGTCACACTGTCCAAGGAGGGATGCTATTAGCCTCAGGAACCCTGGAGACTTGATGCCACTAAGACTCTCCTTTACACCACTCATCCCACTTACTTAGGTATCCCTCACTCCTGGATCAGTCTTGCCACACAGTGAAAAAAAGAAAGCGTAGTCACTCAGTCATGTCCAACTCTTTGCAACCCTATGGACTGTAGCCCATCAGACTCCTCTGTTCATGCAATTCTCCAAGCAAGAATACTGGAGTGGGTTGCCATTTCCTTCTTCAGAGGATATTACCAACCTAGAATTGCCACACATTAGGTGTTTAATAAATAGCTGTTGACTGGATGACTTTTGCTGAGTACTTGCTTTATTCTTTCAGGCCTCTTCATGTAAATGGGGCATGTAGCTACCAGCAGTTATGGGTCATACCCTTATAAGTTCATCATCAAGAAAGTGAGGTTTTTCCAGAAATAATTAGAAATAACAACAACAAAAAAACCACCACAAAATCAACATTGTCAAGGAAGAAAGCCAGTTGGCCTGGGCCATGAGGTTATCTCTGGGCCAAGCCCTTTGGACACAGACTTGGCATATTATGATTGGCTAGATTTGAGTTCGGAGAAGGCAATGGCACCCCACTCCAGCACTCTTGCCTGGAAAATCCCATGGACGGAGGAGCCTGGTGGGCCACAGTCCATGGGGTCGCTAAGAGTTGGACACGACTGAGTGACTTTCCTTTCACTTTTCACTTTCATGCATTGGAGAAGGAAATGGCAACCCCACTCCAGTGTTCTTGCCTGGAGAATCCCAGGGATGGGGGAGCCTCATGGGCTGCCGTCTATGGGGTCACACAGAGTCAGACACGACTGAAGTGACTTAGCAGCAGATTTGAGTTTGGTGCCCACTCCTGAGGTTATAGAAGTGGATGTATTACTAGAAGGTGGGGTGACAAAGAAGTTGTCACCATATTCAGAACTGTAGATTCTCACTGGAGAGTGTTTAAATTGTGAATGCCAGTTGTCCAAATGTCTTGATAGAAAATGCTTGAGGACCAGCACTGTCTCACCGGAACCATTTTAGTATTGCTCTTACACCTGCTGCAGATTTTACACTTGATGCTTTGACTTTTTGATAAGATCCTAAAGACCAGTTAATAATTTATAGTTTGCACAGTCATAATTTGTTTCATGTGTCCCTGAAGTTTTTCTCATAATGAATCATCAAGTTCAACAAGATTGAATCTCCTTAGATGTTGTCTTACTATCCTCACTAGAACCGATGGCTGGCTTCATTAACTCAGAATAATATTTTTGATGTTCATCCATGTTGCAGCATGCATCAATATATCTACCGTGCCAAATACTATTTCATTTTTTTCATGTAATACATTTCATTTATCTATTCATCAGCTGATGTACACTTGATGCCCCTTGTCCCCAACACAATTTTTGGTTTTTATGAATACTACTGATCTGACACTTGTATCTAAGTTTTCTCATCAACAGATGTTTTCATTTATCTTGCATTGATACCTAGCAGAACTGCTGGAACATATGGTAACTTTGCAGCTGTATCATTTTACATTACCACAAGCAATGAATGAGGATTCCAGTTTCTCTACACTCTCTTCAACATGTTTTATTGTCTTTTTAATTGTAGCTTTGAACCATTTAAGATCAATAAACAAGTGTGGATAGAGGTCTATGACATCTTCCCTATGTTGATAAGTTCCATGCTTGACCTAGTGGTCTTGCACCTAGAAGGCATTTGCTACACATTTTTTAATGAATGAAAAAAATAAGAAACAAACCCCAAACTTTCTGTTAATATGTTGCCTCAGGTTTAGGTTTTACAAATTGTGTTCACAATATCTGAAGCTCACAATGACCCTGCAGGTCTTAGGGATTTCCCATTTTAGACCTAAGAAGGTTGGGTCAAAAATGGAAGAAGCATCAAGATCACTGGTCCCCTGGCTCCATATTCAGCCTTCTTTATACAAATCAACACTGAGTTTCCATATCTCTTCTAAATACAGTATAGGTTAATGTTCAGAAAAGAACATTAAGAAGTTTCAAAAAAATCTTAGGTTAAAAAAAATAAGACAGAAGAAACTGAAGGGAATGAATATATCTGGCAGTTTAGAGATGGCCAATTATAGTTCTAAGGGCTTCCCTGGTGGCTCAGAGGATAAAGTGTCTGCCTACAATGTGGGAAACCCAGGTTCAATCCCTGGGTTGGGAAGATCCCCTGGAGAAGGAAATGGCAGCCCACTCCAGTACTCTTGCCTGGAAAATCCCATGGACAGAGAAGCCTGGTAGGCTACAGTCCATGGGGTCGCAAAGAGTCAGACACAACTGAGTGACTTCACTTACACTTTCAGTTATAGTTCTCAGATAGCAGTAGGGACTGGAGAGTATAGTATGGGCCATCTGAAAAGGGAAGTCTCTAGATTTCCAACTTTAGCAAGCAATGTCTTCATCTTTGAAGTAGCTCTAGTAGCTGCTCATTTAAAGGGCTGAAACTGTACAGAAGATCAAAGTGAAAGTCACTCAGTCATGTCCAGGACTGAAGCCTGACAGGCTTCTCTGTCCATGGAATTCTCCAGGCAAGAATACTGGAGTGGGTAGCCATTTCCTTCTCCAGGGGAATCTTCCTGACCCAGGGATCAAACATGGGTCTCCTGCATCGCAGGCAGATTCTTTACCATCTCTGTGTTGTGTACTTAGTCGCTCAGTCATGTCACTCTTTGTGTCCCCATGGACTGCAGCCTGCCAGGCTCCTCTGTCCATGGGGATTCTCTAGGCAAGAATACTGGAGTGGGTTGCCATGCCCTTCTCCGGGAGATCTTCCCCACCCAGGGATCAAACCTGGTCTCCCACATTGTAGGCGGATTCTTTACTGTGTGAGCTACACCAGGGAAGCCTCTTTACCATTTGAGTCACCAGCAAAAGATAAAAGAGAACTGTTGATCAGATGAGGGCTGGTTATGTAGGCTGTAGATTGCATCATCTGAGAAACACCAGAAAGGTAGGTAATTGAAAAATTACAATTTTCAGCTTTGATTGTCTTCCATTTTGCAATAGAAAATTTCAAACATGCATGAAAAATCAAGAAAATTATATTAGAAACCCCTGTCACTCTCATCAATTGAAAATTAGCAACATTTTGCCATTCTTATATGTTTGGCAAAATATGTTTATTTTATTTTTCAAGCATAAAAAAATTCTTGAATACACTAAGGTTTTCTGTAAAATTGATTTCTCTTCCAGTGTTACTGAGGTATAATTGACAATCACAAATTTTATATATTTAAGATGTACAACCTGATGACTTGATATACATTATCAAATATTCATCACAACCAAGCCAATCAACATAGCCATCACTTTACATCTTAATCATTTTTTCTTTTTTATGTCGAAAATATCTAAGACCTACTCTCTTAGAAAGTTCTAAGTACACAGTACAATATTGTCATCTGTAGCCACATGGCTATATACCAGTTCTACAGAAATTTATTCATCTCACATAACTGAAGCCAAAAGCCATTATTAATAACACTGAAAGTGAAAGTGAAGTAGCTCAGTTGTGTCCGACTCTTTATGACCCTGTGGACTGTAGTTTATCAGGCTCCTCCCTCCATGGGATTCTCCAGGCAAGAATACTGGAGTGGGTTGCCATTTCCTTCCCCAAGGGATCTTCCCAACCCAGGGATCGAACCCAGGTCTCCCGCATTGCAGGCAGATGCTTTAACCTCTGAACCACCAGAGAAGCCCATTAATAACACTATTCTTAGCCAAAACACATGGGAAATTAGAAGCACCACAGATTTTGATCTTTCTTCACTGAGGATGGAAGGAAAGAGAAGCTGCTGGGCTGGTAAGATGGTTACACAAATAACTAAAGACTTATAAGTAGGAATCCAAGATTTTAGTTCTTCAGTCCTACAGTCTTCCAAACAGTATGTTGTATGCACTTTTCATGCACATTGTCAATATGCCAGTGAGACATGCATACTGGATGTGAGTCCCAATCAAGATTCATCATTTACTGATTTGAAGACCTTGGACAAGTGCTATCCTTAAGCCTCATCTCTCTCATCCATAAAAGAGGAATAATAATACCTTCTTGAATAGGGCATTGTTAGAGTTAAAAGTGAGGTAAGGTTCCTGGAAACGCATATAACCTTGTTTTCTGTAACATATACCACTGTTAATCTGCTAGACCCTGAGTTCATGATGAAAGAAATCATGTCAGTCTCTCTCTCCCCATATTCCCCTTTCCCAGTCTAAGAGGGGAGCAAAGAACTCTCAGAGATCCCTACACAGTCCAACATGTAAGATGAAAAAGGCCTGTCCCCAATGACAGCATTGAGTCATCTTCCAAAATCATTCGAGCTTTTTTAATCTTCTGTTACTTTTCTTTAGATCTCTGTAGCTCTACAAACAGAATCTGTGCTAAACTCTGTTGCTGCCTGAGGTCAAACACTTGGCCACAGTTTGTGTTGTTGAACCCAAGTTCCTGTGCCCAAGACACAGTGGTGCCAAGGACACTGAAATGTTGGAGTTTCAAGCAGAGAAAGGTTTATTGCAAGGGTCAAGACAGGAGAAAAGAGGCCCATGCTCAAAGACCCAAACACCCCAGTAAATTTCAGGGGAGAGTTTTTAAAGGCAAGGTGAGGGAGAGTCCATGGTACTAAGTTGAGAATTCTGACTTATTTGGCAGACTCACTGAGGATGTAAACCTAGGAGACAGCCTCTAGATAACTCTGTGGGGCTGCTCTGAAGAGGGGAGAGCCAGGACAAAAAGGATTTTTTGAAAAAACTGGTAGTCAGAAGATCAAAAGAAAATCAGACAGGACTTCCCTGGTGGCACATTGGATAGGAATCCACCTGCCAATGCAGGGGACACGGGTTCAATCCCTGGTCCAGGAAGATTCCACATGCTGCACCACAACTAAGCTCGTGAACAACTAATGAGCCCCTGTTCACAGCTATGGAAGCCTGCGAGCCCTAGAGCTGATGCTCCGTAACAAGAGAAGCTGTCGCAATGAGAAGCCCTTAGGCACCTTAGTCTCAGCCACAACAGTTGAGAGAGGGCACAACTGTGAGAGAGAGTGAACACTCTATGTGGAGAACTAAAGACCATCAAGGTGGTTTTACCTATAAGGCAAGAGGGAGAGCAGAGTGGGATAAAAACTAGAAAGGTGGGGAGGAGCTGGGCTATAAATTGCTTTGTTAAACTATGCATAGGCAGGGGCTCTGGGTGCAGTAGACCTCTTGGAGGAGGTCCCCATTAACCCCACCATAGAGCTGCCAGAACTTACACAGGACTGGGAAACAGACTCTGGGAAGGTACAAACAAAACCTTGTGCACACCAGGATTCAGGAGAAAGGAGCAGTGACCTCACAAGAGACTGACCAATACTTGCTCATGAGTGTCCAGGAGTCTCCGGTAGAGGTGTGGGTCAGTGGTGGCCTGCTGCAGGCTTGGGGGCACTGCCTGCAGCAGTGCCTACATTGGACCTTTTGAAGGTGGCCATTATCTTCATCTCCACCATAGTTTGGCCTCAGGTCAAATAACAGGGAAGGACCACAGCCCCTCCCATCAACAGAAAATTGTATTAAGATTTACTGAGCATGGCCCCACCCATCAGAGCAAGACCCAGTTTCCCCCTCAGTCAGTCTCTCCCATCATGAAGATTCCATAAGCCTCTTATCCTTTTCTATAAGAGGGCAGACAGAATGAAAACCACAATCACAGAAAATTAACCAATCTGATCACGTGGACCACAGCCTTGCCTAACTCAAGGAAACTATGAGCCATGCCATGTATGGCCACCCAAGACAGATGGGCTATGGTGGAGAGTCCTGATAAGACATGATCCACTAGAGAAGGGAATGGCAAACCACTTCGGTATTCTTGCCTTGAGAACCCCATGAACAGTATGAAAAAGCCAAAAGATAAGACACTGAAAAATGAACACCCCAGGTCAGTAGGTGCCCAATATGTTACCAGAGATCAGTGGAGAAATAACTCCAGAAAGAATGCAGAGATGGAGCCAAAGCAAAAACAACATCCAGTTTTGAATGTGACTGGTGAAGGAAGTAAAGTCCGATGCTATAAAGAGCAATATCACATAGGAGCCTGGAATGTTAGGTCCATGAATCAAGGCAAACTGGAAGTGGCCAAGCAGGAGATGGCAAGAGTGAACATTGACATGTTAGGAATCAGTTCAGTTCAGTTCAGTTCAGTCGCTCAGTCGTGTCTGACTCTTTGTGACCCCATGAATCGCAGCATGCCAGGCCTCCCAGTTCATCACCATCTCCCGGAGTTCACTCAGACTCATGTCCATCGAGTCAGTGATGCCATCCAGCCATCTCATCTTCGGTCGTCCCCTTCTCCTCCTGCCCCCAATCCCTCCCAGCATCAGAATCTTTTCCAATGAGTCAACTCTTCACATGAGGTGGCCAAAGTACTGGAGTTTCAGCTTTAGCATCATTCCTTCCAAAGAAATCCCAGGGCTGATCTCCTTCAGAATGGACTGGTTGGATCTCCTTGCAGTCCAAGGGACTCTCAAGATTCTTCTCCAACACCACAGTTCAAAAGCATCAATTCTT